>JAULAV010003759.1:0-24992 GCA_030789695.1 Scilla litardierei
GAAGTCACAACAGCGGTTTCGACGGAGATCCAGACCATAGTGCCTCAGACACGACACATCAGTCGTGCTGAAATCTGCTCCAAATACATCCAGCTACCCTACGTAGTCCGCCTCCTCGAGCTTAATGAAAGGGTCAGTTTGCCTAGGGACAACGAAGTCGGGGTCTATTATCTGACCTTTGAGCTCGGGCTTCGGTTTTTGCTCCACCCCTTCCTCCTGCACATGCTGAACTTCCTCGAGCTTCCCCTCTTCCAGCTGATGCTGAACTCGATCAGTGCCATGGTCGGCTTCCTTGTTCTCTGCTTCGGCAGCGGCATAAGTCCAACCATGCCGCTGTTCCGGTACTTCTTCCAGGCAAAGCGGAGGGGGTGTATTACTATGTTAGTGCAAGGAGGGATCGGCATATCGTCCTTGATATGCCGAGTAAAGTGAGGGCTTGGAGGGAGAGATTCGTTTTCATCTTGATGCCGGCGGACTTGACTCTGTGGTTGAACTGGTGGAGGTTGAATCCACAAGTGAATGAGGAGGTGACTCTACAGGGGCAGGATCTGGAGAACTCCAAGATCTTGATGGAGATCCCCCAAGAGCTCCGAAAACATGCGAAGCAGGTTAAGGATGACCAGATCGCCCTACATATCTGGCCCAAAGGTACTGCTATCTAAGCGACCTTTTTCATATATGCTCACCCTGATCTCTTTTTTCCTTGCCGATCCGAACATCAGTCTGTCCCGAGACGAGCTGATGAGGATGGCTATGGGAGGTCCGTCGACCGAGGAGCCAGCGGATAAGGTCAAAGGCAAGTGGGTGGCACTAACAAAGAAGGCTGGGCAGAAGCGGAGCCTGGAGGCGGCGTCCACCGTTCGGGCTGAGGAGGAGGAGCGAAGCAAGAGGACGAAGAAGACGTCCGCGGCTGCCTTTCCTACCCACCGAGAGAGCAAGATCGCGCAGGGGGATATCGTCCACATTGACGACGTCGAGGAGCTGGTGGCCGATCGGATGGCCACCACACCACAGGGCGGGCCGGCCCAGGTTGCCCTTGTGGTCCCTCTTCGCTCGGCCCTCCCTCAACAGCCACCAGCTGGAGTTTAGATCGGCAAGGCTAAAAGGGTCGAGCGTTAGCCATATAGATGCCCCTCTTGTGAGCAGGGGAGCCGAATCGAAGGAAGCCGGGGCATCCAAGCACCGAGGCAGTGCTCGCGAGCTTCAAGGCGAAGAAAGCCGAGGTCCAGGCTATTCCTAAGGTGGAGCTTTTCGTGCCGAGCTTCTCGGTAGGTGCCTAAGAGTCATTGTTCGAGGATACCGGGATTGCAACCTGTCTGGCAGAGAACTGTCTGCTGCCGAGGGACCGGGAGTTCATGTATGATATTAGAGCCGAGCACCTTTGTGACACTGCAGTTTGGCACAGCATGCAGGTTAGTTGTTCTCTTTGCTCATACTACCGGTCTTCGTTCCATCATTCGGGCTCATATACTTTGTTCCTTTTGTAGGCTATGGCAGCAATGACGTCCTTGCAGCGCCACACTAACGTGGCTATGCTCAAGGCGACCATTGGGCAAAAGAAGACGAAGCTCAAGGAGGCCACCGACAAGTTGCAACAGAAGGAGGCTGAACTCAAGCAGGTCATCGAGAGGCTGTGGAACAAGGAGGAGAAACTGGAGGAAGTCCTCAGGTACTATACGACCCAGAAAGAGAGGATCGAGAAGCAGTGGAAGATCTCAGACGAGCTGGGCCGGTAGCTTGAGGACGCGGAGGCCCGAAGGGTTGCTGCGATGAATGACCATACCGAGGAGATGGAGGCGAGGGCGAGGGAGATCACCGAGCTCAAGCATCAGGTGGCAGATCTGAAGAAGGTCGATCCAAAAGCCTTGAAGGCGGAGGCATTCTCCTAATATCAGATCGACGAGCTCCTTCCCATTATGAAGGATGTGAGGGCTAAGAGCATGGACAGGCGGGCCGGCAGGCGGGCCTGCAAGCGGGCCTCGAGAAGGCAGAGAAGAGATTGAAGAGGCTGCATCCCGAGCTGGAGGTCGACATCTTCTCGCTGTTGGTGGGCTCGGATAGCGAGGAAGAGGAGGACGTCATGGAAGCAGGAGGTCTGTCGACCAACGATCAAGCGGTAGGCGATGTAGGCGGCCAGGGGGAGGTCGCAGTGATGAGTCTGGCGGAGACTGAGGTGGAGGTGCCAGTTGAGGGGCAGGGTGAGGAGGTCAGCGGCCGAGTAGAGGCACCGTAGTTAACTGTTGGGGGCATATATCTTGGAGCTGGGCTTAGGACTTGTATATATTTTTTGAAAGAAACTTGGTGTAAATATTTTCAATTTAATGAAAGATATAACCTTTGAGGTAGTTTGCCTACTTTGTCATTGTGCTTGTATGTGCTTGTATGTGCTTGTATGCCCCCAACTTTCTGCTTGGAAGAGCCTAGGAGCAAGGATAAGTGGAATGCTATAGGGTCATTCTGTGTGAAGTTGCATCGGTGTGGTTCCCTAGTGGGTCGATGTTGGAGCGTTTGGGGAGCCCGCCTCGGACTTTCATAGAATATGGGCTCTTTGAAGGCAATCTGCAAATCCTGGCGACCTATCGGGGGCACGGCTTCGGAGGCCTGCCACGGACTTCCTTGAAAGGGCGTGTATAGATGGGCCGTATCCGAACCCGCATTACCTCTTCGTATGGATGGCGAGCTGTCCCGGAGGTCTTTGAGAGGGCAGGTATTGGGCCATCGCCTACCCCGCATCCTATGTAATCGGGCAGGTATTGGGCCGTCACCTACCCTACATTTTTGCTCTGGTTTGGGTGGCAAACTACCCTGAGGTCTTTGAGAGGGCAGGTATAGATGGGCCGTAGCCGAGACCCCACATTATCTCTCTGGTTTGGATGGCGAACTGCCCCGAAGGTCTTCGAGAGGGCAGGTATAGATGGGCCGTAGCCGACCCCGCATTATCGCTCCGGTTCGGATGGCGAGATGCCCTAAAGGTCTTTAAGAGGGGGGTGTTGGGCTGTCGCCTACCCCACATCCTCTGTAATCAGACGGGTATTAGGCTGTCGCCTACCCCGCATTTTCGCTCCGGTTTGGGTGGCGAACTACCCCGGAGGTCTTCGAGAGGGCGGGTATAGATGGAACGTAGCCGACCCCGCATTATTGCTCCAGTTTGGATGGCAAACTGTCCTGGAGGTCTTTGAGTAGGCAGGTATAGATGGGCCGTAGCCGACCCCGCATTATCGCTCTGGTTTGGATGGACAACTGACCCAGAGGTCTTCAAGAGGGCGAGAATAGATGGGTCGTAGCCGACCCCACATTATCGCTCCGGTTTGAATGGAAAATGCTCTGGAGGTCTTTGAGAGGCGAGTATTGGGCCGTCGCCTACCCCCGCATCCTCTATAATCGGGCATGTATTGGGCCGTCGCTTACCCTGCATTTTCGCTCTAGTTTGGGTGGCAAACTGTCCCGGAGATCTTCGAGAGGGCGGGTATAGATGGGCTGTAGCCGACCATGCATTGTCGCTCCGTTTTGGATGGAGAACTACCCCGGAGGTCTTTAAGAGGGCGGGTATTGATGGGCCATAGCCGACCCTGCATTATCGCTCCGGTTTGGATGGCGAACTGCCCTGGAGGTCTTTGAGGGGGCAGGTATTGCGCCGTCGTCTACCCCGCATCCTATGTAATCGGGTGGGTATTGGGCCGTTGCCTACCCTGCATTTTCACTCCAGTTTGTGTGGCGGGCTGCCCGGAGGTCTTCGAGAGGGCGGGTATAGATGGGCCGTAGCCGATCCCGTATTATCACTCCGGTTTGGATGGAGAACTTCCACAGAGGTCTTCGAGGGGGCGGGTATAGATGGGTCGTAGCTGACCCTACATTATCGCTCTGATTTGGATGGCAAACTGCCCTGGAGGTCTTCGAGAGGGCGTGTATAGATGGGCTGTAGCCGACCCTGCATATCTCTCTGGTTTGGATGGCGAACTGTCCCAGAGGTCTTTGAGAGGGCAGTTATTGGGCCGTTACCTACCATGCATCATCTGTAATCAGGCAGGTATTGGGCCATCGCCTACCCTGCATTTTCGCTCCGGTTTTGGTGGCAAACTGTCTCGGATGTCTTTGAGAGGGAGGGTATAGATGGGCCGTAGCCGACCCCGCATTATCGCTCCGATTTGGATGTCGAACTGCCCCGGAGGTCTTTGAGAGGGCGGGTATTAATGGGCCGTAGCCAACCCCGCATTATCGCTCCGGTTTAGATGGCAAACTGTCCAGAGGTCTTTGAGAGGGCGGGTATTGGACCGTCGCCTACCCCGCATCCTCTGTAATCGGACGGGTATTGGGCCGTTGCCTGCCCCGTATTTTTGATCCAGTTTGTGTGACAGGCTATAATTTCAGTTCGCATAATACGTATGTACAAACGAAAACACAAGAGTTTACTTGTAGTGAGTTAGCCCGCTCCGGATGATTAAGGCGACCTATATGGTGGCGCTTTCTATCTTGGAGGGGATCTGAAACTTTCATTCAAACAACACATTGTATGTACAAACATAAAATCACAAATTTTATTGATAGTACTTAAGTAAGTGTTGGGCATTCCATGGATGAGCTAATTCTTCACCTTCCATGTTTGCCAAAATGTAGGTCGCTGGTCCCACAATGTCTGCTATTTTGTAGGGGCCTTCCCATTTGACGGAGAGCTTTTCGCGGTGGCCGATCTCAGGTTTGAAGGTTGCATCCCTGAGGACGAGGTCACCAACTCTGAAGTTCCGCTTCCTCACACGAGAGTTGTAGTACCTTGCCATCATTTGGTTGTGTTTGATAAGACATGTTAGAGCACGATCCCTTACCTCGTCAAGGAGTTCGGTGTTGAGGTCAAGGCCTTCTTCATTTGCTTGTTCGTCGAAGTACTGGAGGCTGAGAGATTGTTTGTCGACCTCCATTAGGACGATGGATTCCACCCCTAGGCTAGCATGAAGGGGCTCTCTATAGTTGAAACTTTGTAGGTAGTGCGATAAGACCAAAAGATGACAGGCAGCTCGTCAGGCCAATATCCGGGGGCGTTGTCGGCCTTCTTCTTCAAGGGACCAAGGATACATTTGTTCGCTGCCTCGGCCATGCCATTGCACTGTGAGTGTGCCACAGAGGCGAAGTGAAGGTTGACACCCCAGTCTAAGCAGAATTCTCTGAAGTCTGTGGAGTAGAACTATGTCCCGTTGTCCGTCACAATGGAGCGAGTGTATCCCGAAGCGGCATATGATAGACTTCCAGACGAAGTTTTTCATGTCCTTTGAGGTAATGCATGCTAGGGGCTCTGCTTCGATCCACTTGGTGAAGTGGTCGACGGCGACAACTAGGAACTTCCTTCCTCCGGTTTCCATTGAGAATGGTCCGAGGATGTCGAGACCCCACTTGGCAAATGGGACCAGGCTAAGAATTGGAATTAGGTCAGCAGGAGGAGCCTTTGTATGCTTGAAGAATTTCTGGAATTCCTCGCACCGCTTGACGAAGTCGATCGCGTCCTTCAGCATGGTCAGCCAATAGTAGCCTGCCAGACTTCCTTATGTGCCAGGGTGCAGCCACCATGATGATTCCCGCAGAATCCTTCATGTATTTCACGGATGACCTCCTCAACTCTTCTCGGCCCAAGACACTTTAAATAGGGCAATACATCGTTCTTCGCACGATGCTTTCAGTAGAGTACGTCGCCGAAGATCACGAACGACAAAGCCCGTCTCTGGGTCTTCCGCACCTCCAGCCTATCTTCTGGTAGGGCTCCACTCTTCAGGTAGGCGATGATCGGGCTCATCCACGATCGCTCTTGGTCGATGCACATCAATTCTCCCTCCTCAATGCTGGGCGTCAGTAAGTTCTCAATGTAGATGGCTTTCCTAATTCTGTCGGAGAAGACGAAGCCAGCTTTGAGATGGTGTCGATGCAGAGGTTGTTCAACCTTGGTAGATGTTGGACCACTGCTCTCCTAAATTTGAGGAGTTTGGCCCGGGTGCACTTCAGGTACCGCTTCATCAGTTCCTCCCTTGCCTCGAAGGTTCCTTCAATTTGCTGAACGACCAGCCTTGAATCGCTAATCAGCGGCACATTTGTCACTCCAAGCGTCTGATAGAGCTTTAGGTCGTTGAGGGCAGCCTCGTACTCTGCCACATTGTTGGTTACCGAGAAGTTGAAGTTGAGGGTGTACTCCAACAGGCTCCCCTCCAGAGTCTCTATTACAATGCTGGCTCTGTTTCCTGACGTTGTGGCCGATCCATCGACGTAGATGACCCATTGCTCGGTATCGAACTGGGTTGATGGAGAGGGTGGACTTTCACAGGCAAACTGATGTGGTTTCGCATCCAGGTGGCCATTGGGCGAAGCTTCGCCATTCTCTTCCATAGTGCACTCTGCTACGAAGTCTGGTAATGATTGCCCCTTAATTGCTGCCCTTGGTTTATAGATGATGTCAAACTCGCTGATTCAACACTCCATTTCAGCATTCAGCCTGACCTCTCCAGCCTCCTCAAGTTTTTTTCAAGTGGTGAGTTGGTATAGATGACAATGGTGTGCACCTGGAACTAGGGTCAGAGCTTCCTTGCGGTCAGAACCAGACAGTAGGTGATCTTCTCGATGGGGTTATAGCGAGTCTCTGCATCTTGGAGCACTCGACTGGCATAGTAGACCAGTCTCTGGATGCCCCCATCCTCCTTCACTAGGACCGATCTTACAGCTTCATCGGTAGTGGCGAAGTAGAGGCCGAGCTGCTCTCCTTCTTCGGGCTTTGCGAGCAGCGGTGGGCTTTGCGAGCAGTAGTGGGCTTTGCATATAGGCCTTCAGCTCACTGAAAGCTTTTGCGTAGGAATTGTCCCACTCCACCACCTTCCATGCACCCTTCCTATCAATGAGGGCTTTTGAAGAATCTTGAAGAATGGGAGAGACCTCTCCGCAGACTTCGACAGGAATCTTCCCAGCATGGTGATCCGTCCATTCAGCCTCTGCAAGTATCAGATCATCCTTGGCTCCGTCATTTTGGTAAGGGTGACGATCTTGTCGGGGTTGTCCTCAATCCTCGCTTGGTGATCATGAAGCCAACGAACTTTCTTGACTCGACGCCGAATATGCACTTGGCTGGGTTGAGCCGCAGGTTATATCACTGTACCTTTTGGAACGTCTCCTCCGGGTCGGCAAGATGACTTTTGGGCTTCTTTGATTTCACCAACATGTCGTCTATGTAGACCTCTAGATTCCTGCTGACCTGGGGATAGAAGATTTCGTCGACCATCCGTTGGTAGGTCGCTCCGGTGTTCTTGAGTCCAAACAGCATTTTGGTGTAGAAGAATGTCCCCCGGTCTGTGATGAACGCCGTCTTCTCCTCATCATGGGTCACCATCTGTATTTGGTTGTAGCCTTAAAAGGCATCCATAAAAGTTAAAAGTTCATACCTGGAGGCATTGTCCATCAGGTGGTCAATCCTTGGCAGCAGGAAGCTATCCTTTGGGTATACTTTATTGAGGTCAGTGAAGTCCACACACATTCACCATTTGCCGCTGGGCTTCTTCACCCTTACCATATTGACGAGCCAGTCAGGATAGTTAACCTCCCTAAAGAATTCGGCTTCGTGGAGCAGCTCCACCTCTTCACCCGCTGCCCGCACTTTCTCTCCCCCAGCGCTCCGATTCTTCTGTCGCACAGGGCGAGCTTCAAGGTCGACGTGCAGCTCATGGGCATGAGGCGATCACCGCCTTGTCAACTCCAGGCATGTCTGAGGGCAAACACGCGAAGATATTAGCGTTCACCTTGAGGAGGTCGATCGGCCCCGACTTCAGCTTCGCGGTCAATTTCGTGCCAATCGACACGGTCATATCTGCTTCCTCCATCAATAGCAACTCCTCTATGCCCTCCACCAGAGTTGGTCGTTGATGAGCGAAGTCCTCCCGACCGTCAATGAGTTCGATCAACAGCACTTGCTTGGACTGCTTGTGCTTGGTGGAGCCGACGAGCAGCTTTGCGAGAGCCTCTGGCTTCCTCCCACTTGTCCAACCCCATATGGAGTCTGGAACTTTATCATTTGGTGCAACAACGAGGGGAGAGCTTCGACAACAAACTGCATCATTCGCGTGACAATCCTCAGCCTCTCCCCCAAGGTGACGGGCAAATCGATCGTTCCGACAATGGGCACTGAATGACTAGTAAAGCCGATAATTGGGCCCAAGCATGGTTTCAAGTCCGCCTCGCCCAATCCTATTTTCTGGATCGTCGACAAAAATAGTATGTCGCACGAGCTGCCGGTGTCGACCAAGAGTCTGCTCACAATTGCTGGCCCGATGAGTGCTTCGATGACGATGGCGTCATCATGTGGCAGCTCGATCCCCTCCAGGTCATCGTCGGAGAAGGAGATGGGGGTGGAGCTACCCTTCTTCGCTTCGCCCCTGCGCTAGCGCCCGCCATCATAACCTGTCGCACATAACTCTTTCTTTGCGCCGCAGAGGTTCCGCCCGAGGTCGGCCCCCACCGCATATCACATCTATGTGCATGACCGGACTGGTAAAAGGATGGGCGGCTTGCTCGGCGTTTGGGGCCTGGGTTGGCCGGAGAGGTTTCGTAGGAGTTTGCCTTCTCGCCTTTGGCCTCCTTGATCGACGAACCTCTGAAGATGGCCACCCTGGATCAGTCGTTCTATGTCCCTCTTCAGAATGAAGCACTCATCGGTGTCATGGCCGTGGTCACGGTGGTACCGACAGTACTTCTGCGCATTGCACCAGTTCAGCTTTGCCCTCATCTCCGGGGGCAGATCTCTGAGAAGCATACCCGTCTTGGCCGCTGCCATCACTTCAGCTTGGGGGCATTGATCCTTGTATAATGTGCCTCCTCTAGCACTCTTTCAGGTCCATTCCTTGGAGTGGAATTCCTTGGAACGAGGAATCCACTCAGAGGTCCAGGGCGATCCTGCCCTCTGGGGCCTCTCTGGTCGCGCCCTCGGGGGTGGTCTTGATCTCGCCCTCGAGGGCGGTCATCTTGGCCTAGGTAAAGGCCGGGATTCAGCTCTGGGACACTCGGTTGGGGTGACTACCTTCTTCGCCCCCAACGACTCCTCGCTAAGCATGACCTTGTCCGCTCTGGAGAAGAGAGCGTCGAGGTCCATTGGCAGGTCGTGGAGCAAGGATTTGTGTAGATCGCGATTAGTAAACCCTTTCTTGAAGGCTGTCATGGCGAGCTCATCTTCACAGCTCATCATGCTAAGATGCTCTTCATTGAAGCGCCACTGGAACCTCCTGAGGGTCTCCCCTTCCTACTAGACCACCATGAACAGATAGTCAGGGGCCTTCTTCCTCCTTCACCCCGCTCAAAATTGTAGACGAAACTTGTGGGATAGATCGCCAAAGGAGTCAATCGATCTGTCGGGCAAGTCGTTGTACCATTCCACAGTGGACTTCTTCAGAGTCGTCTGGAAGGCACGGTAGAGGAGCTCGTCGTCTGCTCCTTGAATCTCCATCACCCCTTGTAGCACTGCATGTGTTCAAGTGGATCGCCCGAACCGTCGTATAATTCAAGCTGGGGTGGCTTGGACCTACGTGGAATCGGGGTTGAGATCACCCTTCGAGTCAGCGGGTTGGCTTCTTTGGGATGTTGGGGAGGTGCTGGCAACCTTTGTGCGGCGTCCCGACCATCTCGAAGCTCGGAACCCCCAGATGAGCCACCTCTGCGCTCAGGAGAGTCCCTTCTATGTGCCCTGGGGATCGGGCTTCGCTCGTGACTCTGCCCCCCACCGGTCATTGCACCTAGGAGAAAGGCGCTTAGCCCGAGGGAGGCTTCTGCCTTGATGGGGGCGCCCTTCGTGCCATGGGCTCGGTGGTCTTCTGCGAGGGTGGCTCTCCACAGCTTGATCTTGCAGGATGTGCTCCTACATTATCTCAATCGATGCATAGGGGATTCCCAGGCTCCCCTGCTGGATCCTCTCCCTCGCGACGGCGATGTAACGTCGTTGTCGAGCAACTGCTTCTTCAGTATTGTGGCCTCCTCCTCGTCGAACCGTCACAGCCTAGTGACCGCCTCTTCATCATCGAGACGCCTTTGCAGAGCAGCTAACTGACTGGTGCCCCGTTTACGGTTTGGGCGCGGTGTCGTTTTACCGCAAGTGCACGGTTAGTGTAGGGTGCGGGTTTATCGAACTCAGGGAGGTGGATGGCTTGAATGGCTACTAGCCTCGCCTAGGTTATGTGATAGCTACGTGGGTGATATGGGTGGAAGTGTAGAAATAAAGGAAAGAAATGAAAAAGACAAGAAAATAATCCCCGCTAACACGGGCTAGAGCACTCATGACACTTGGCATTTGACTTGACCCATGGTGAGACATTGACCCCAAAAGGTGGTACCTAGCTTCCAATGGGCCCGATATTCCGATCGATGCCCAGTACGCTAGGTCTACCCGGTTTCGGACAGTGGGCATTCCCATGTCCATTAACACTTTTCACAACCGGGAGCATTAAGGCCAAATGATAACTCCCAACATTTCATCCAAGCCGTTCCCACGCGCGAGGACTCGATGTCAACGCTAAGGGTGTGAGTTGTGGCTAGGGAGTCAACTGCCAAGTTTATTCCCCTTTGGCCCGAAGGTCAGAGGCGGTCTTTCTCCCTCCAATGACAATAAAACGCCCCGGTGTAACCCTAATGGCCAAATAGGTCGAATGTGATTTCTAGCAATACATCAAAGCGGATCTTGACTGGACAAGACACCGGACCCCAATCCCCAACACATCTAGTGTGTTGCCATACGAATTGGACTCAAATTGCTAGAAATCCCCATTGACACATTTCATCGAACACATACCATACAATCAAGTCAAATGTAGTTTTCCAAGCATCAATCCTACCCTAACCCGTATTAGGGTTCATCAAACACTACTCAACGGTGAAGAACATAAAAGAAAGCAATGAAAGAGACAAATAAACATTCACCATCAAGCAAAATGAAAATAACTCAAACAATGGAAAGTAAGAGAAGAAAATACTTATCTTGCAATTGAATCCCCAATCCTTTACAAGATTTATTGAAGTAGAAAACCTTATCTAACCTAACGTAAAGCTCCCAAGAAAGTGGAAGAAAAACTGCAGAAAAATGGGAGAAGATCTTTCCACAAGTCGTGCCCCAACTTCTATTTATAAGCCCCCTCAAAACCCTCACTTTTCGGGTCAAAAAACCCAGCAAAACTGCCAAAACAGGCCCACCTGATCGGTTGAAGTGTCAACCGATTGGGTGGGTAAAAACAAAAACTTAAACTTTCTAAAATTGACTCCAATCGATAGGTTGGACTCCCAACCGATCGGTTGAAGTGAAATTTCAGACATCAGCCAATTTCAGCACCCCGCTGCGCTCAGAAAATTCCAGAAAAATGTAGAAAAATCGGATTTGGTCATGCGACATATCGTTGGGAAGCTAACGATGGTGTCGACGCTAGAAAAATAAGAGATCACCCAAAATCCCTCTGGAATGATAGCAAATCTTCAATGAATGAGCAGCAGTGCGCAAAAGGGGAAGAAAAGGCCACCCAATCGGTTGAAACATCAACCGATCGGGTGAGCTGCTTGTCGCTTTGGCCATCGGGCTTCAGAAGATTCAACCGGGCGCTGAGGCGAGCGGGTTACGTGACCAGGTCGTGAATTGTTGATCTTCAGCTTCAGATGAACCGATTAGGTGAGATATCACCCGATCGGTTGGAATTAAGCTCAAAAGGACAGAGAGCTCTGTCGATCTCACCCGATCACTGAGCCGATCGGATGAGCTACTCTTCTCTTCAGCTCCTATCCGGGTCGGATACGCGTGCATCAACCGGTCGGGTGGCTCTGTCCACCCGATCGGTTGAGGGCTGAAATATGATTTTCTTCGTCGTTTGGCCCTCTGGATCGCGCGTGACTCCTCCCGTTGCTCCGGGGACTCATGTTATCTTCTTTATAAGTCTCCAACGCTAGCAATCTCCTACATTTATACAAAAACACAAAGAAGTGGAAGAAAACTAAAAATCACAAGAAAGTGGGTACGGGACGACGGAAAACAACGGAAAATCACGAAGAAGACGTGCGTGAATAAATAAAATATAAACGCACGTCAAAATCCCCCAAGCTGAACCCTTCCTCGTCCTCGAGAAAACGAGTGAGAGTAGGAGCTCGGAGGGAAAAATAGAGAGAGAGAGAGAAAGAGAAAGGAAAATCAAAACCCTAGATCGCCCGTCAGGGCCAACAAAATCAAACACGCCACACTAAGCAAGAATACGACAAAACACAATGCTAACCCAAAGAATATGAGTCCAAACAGTGTCGTGGGCCCACGCGGTGAAGCGCGAGTGGGTGTGGTCGTGTGCTAGCAGACGGTGTTACTATCTACGGTGTGCAATAAAGCTCCATATACACATACCCAAAGAATGGCCCAAGTATCGATTCGATTCGAAATTGCGGTGAATAAAAGCTCAAGCATGCATAAGAAGAGCGTAAGAATAGAAACGTATCATGCGTCGGGGACTCTACAGCTAGGGACTAGGAAATCACCACACTATTGCCTAGGTAATCGCTAGAAAGTTCCTATTCCAAGTGTTTTCGAAAACGATGGAGGTTGAGAAGGTGTGGAGTATAACACTCGGTGCAAATTCTCGCCTTCCTTTTATTCTCGGTAGGCAGGTAAATATTCACACTGGAGTTTTTTTGGGTTTTAGATATATGTATTTTTTTGGATTTTTGGCTACGCATAATTTTTTCTTTCTTTTCTCTATTCTTTTCTTTTTGGGTTTTTCTTTTCTCTTTTTTTGGATTTTTGGGATTTTTGGATATTAGGATATATACATGCGTACTCTCCCAAGTGGGAGAACGGTACACGACAAGGGGATTTGCACCAAGTAAAACAAAAAAGGAATCAGATTCTAAACACTTGGGCAAAAGATATTTTTCTCGCAATCAGAGCATAGGCTAAATGGGTTTTCCTGGTCCTATTTGTGGAATACCGACACATGCGAATTGAAGTATACGATATAAATATATTCCATGCATATAGAAGCAGACAGTAGAAGCAAATACCGCATATTCAAATCGAAGCATGATAATCTAGGGGTCAACTAAGGACAGGTATATAAATCAAAATCACAAAGTAGAAGCACACCAGTAGCTAGTCACGACACACGACTCACATAAAAGCAATGTGAACCCACGAAGTATGAAATGCAATAGGACTCGGCTTCCTAGGGTTAGTGAATGTGATAATCGTAGTTATGCTAGGTGTGTGTGTAGTTTTGTGGCAATTCATCATATGTGGTCATGTCTAGGAGAGAGAGAGGACAAAAGATGAGAAGAAAAAAGAAAAACACAGAGAAAAACGACTCAAAACGAAGAAAAAAGACACAACTGACGCACGAAGTGCGACTCCCCCAAGCTGAAACTTGCATTGCCCTCAATGCAATAGTAGTAAACACGGGAGGGAAATGAAAATGGGGGGAAAGTACGCACCGACACAAAAAATAAAAACGTGAAAAACACACAAATGAAACGGAAAAATAAAGAAAAAGAAACACACAAATAAGAATCACTTAAAAACAAACACACGACAAAGACGTCACACGACAACATGCACAAAAGTCGATTTCCCCCAAGCTGAACATGACAATGCTAGCGAAATGATATGATCATGGTGATGCAGAAATATGCTAGGGGAAAGATCGGAAAAGAAAAAGAAAGAAATCAAAATGCAGGAGAGGACGAGTCCTCGTCCTCCTCGATAGAGGATGGGGGTGAAATGATAGAAGGGCACGACATGATGGGTTATTATGATGCAAAACCAAACCCTAGATACGCTCCCCTCGCTAATGAGAGGAGACGAGATTATTCTAATCTAAACTAGAAAGCTGTAAATTTCTACACTACTAGATTAGGATACACCTGAGCATAGGCGGATCCAAGATCTGGAGTGGGGCAGATAGATGCTCTAACTGCTCCTTCTGTGGCTCCGCCAGAAGTGTTGTGCCACGTGTGCCAATGGACCCAAGCAATGCACCTCCAAGCATCCCTCGTAGGTGTCCACCTGTAACCTGCGAAGAGTGAGGTGCATTAGCCCATGGCAAGAAATCCTTTCCCAAAATAAATGTATCCCAGTGATAATCGTCAACATAAGATGAGAAAATAATAAAAGGGTGACGAATACTCACTGAGAATGGGTCGCTACCCTCTGTGCTAGTGACGATCAAATCCCCGTTCTCCATGTGAAGTGGCTCTCCAGGTGGTGACACACCGCAGCATACCTCAAGGGAAGTAGATCATGTGTCCTGCGAGAGATATGGTGTGTCAAAAATATACAAGTCTAAAGGAATAGGACGTGAAAAGAGAGACTTAAATGTGGAGTGAGAGTGAGTATGAAAATCTCTCGGAATAAGGGCAATATGCTCAAGTAGATGCTCAGCCGTAGAAGAAGTGGAGAGCAATAGTAGAGGTAGATGTGACTCGGGTTCCATGAAGTGGACCATCGTGTCCAAACCCTCATGCACATCCTCCTCGACGATATGCTCATTCTCCACCATATGCCCGATGTCCTGAATGACATCCTCGTGGTTGACCACAGACCAAGGAAGAAGCAGCAACAGAGATGACAGTGGAGGTGGATGTGGAGCGAACCCCTCGTATGTGGTGGTGGTGTTCTCGTCCTCACGCACATCCTCCTCGCCGGTATGCATAAGCTCTGTGGTCTCCTCGGTGCTCTCGTAGGACTCATGTGGGGTATCCAAATCAAGATGAGAAGTCTTTCCCACAGACCCTAGAGAAGTCACCCCATCCTCACTATCATCATCAAAAAATGCATTGTCATCCAAGTGGTAATGTTGGAAAAATGGGACATCGGCTTGAGATGTGTCTATGGTGGCCGATGGCATGGTGGTCTCAACCATGAAAGTGGGTATATCCTCTCCTTTATCCTCTCTCCTCGGTGTAGGCTCGGTGATTGGTACCATAAAGTTTTGCATTGTTTGGCCTTGGTTAAATATGGCACTTTCAAGGAAAGACACGAGGCTTGATTCTTCTTGTGTTGGTGGAGGGATATAAGGTTGAGGAAATAGATGGGATGTGTTTGGGCTAAGGTTGTGGGAAAATGTTTGGCGTTGGTTCAGAATGAGGCTCTCAGGCGTAAATGGGCCATCATTATGCACGTGCCCTACCATCCCACAAATCTCACAAATCGCAAATGAATATGGATCATAGCCTCCCATCTGAGCATCGAAATTTGATCTCCACAAGGTTATACCAAAGATACCTGGACAACAAAAATAAGAAAACTAGATAGGAGCGTCAATAGTACAAGAGAATAACAAAAAGATAATAAAATGGTGGGGGAAAAAATTTCTCGGTTATTGTATTTCATTGTTTTTTTTATGCATAGTCTAACGAACCCAAGCTAAGCTAATATCAAACCGAACGCCTCCCCGGCAACGACGCCAAAAACTTGACCGGCGCCCCGTTTACGGTTTAGGCGTAGTGTCGTTTTACCGCAAGTACACGGTTAGTGTAGGGTGCGGGTTTATCGAACTCAGAGAGGTGGATGGCTTGAATGGCGACTAGCCTCGCCTAGGTTATGTGATAGCTACGCGGGTGATATGGGTGGAAGTGTAGAAATAAAGGAATGAAATGAAAAGGACAAGAAAAGAATCCCCGCTAACACGGGCTAGAGCACTCATGACACTTGGCATTTGACTTGACCCAGGGTGAGACATTGTCCCAAAAGGTGTTACCTAGCGTCCCATGGGCCCGATATTCCGATCGATGCCCAGTACGCTAGGTCTACCCGGTTTCGGACGGTGGGCATTCTCATGTCCATTAACACCTTCCGCAACCGGGATCATTAAGGCCACAATGATAACTCCCAACATTTCATCTAAGATGTTCCCACGCGCGAGGACTCGATGTCAACGCTAGGGGCATGAGCTGTGGCTAGGGAGTCAACCGCCAAGTTTATTCCCCGTTGGCCCGAAGGTCAGAGGCGGTCTTTCTCCCTCCAATGACAATAAAACGCCTCCGCGTAACCCTAATGGCCAAATAGGTCGAATGTGATTTCTAGCAATACATCAAAGCGGATCTTGACAGGACAAGACACCGAACCCCAATCCCCAACACATCTAGTGTGTTGCCGTACGAATTGGACTCAGATTGCTAGAAATCCCCATTGACACATTTCATCGAACACGTACCATGCAATCAAGTCAAATGTAGTTTTCCAAGCATCAATCCTACCATAACTCGTATTAGGGTTCATCAAACACTACTCAACGGTGAAGAACATAAAAGAAAGCAATGAAAGAGACAAATAAACATTCACCATCAAGCAAAATGAAAATAACACAAACAATGGAAAATAAGAGAAGAAAATACTTATCTTGCAATTGAATCCCCAATCCTTTACAAGATTTATTGAAGTAGAAAACCTAATCTAACCTAACCTAAAGCTCCCAAGAAAGTGGAAGAAAAACTGCTGAAAAATGGGAGAAGATCTTTCCACAAGTCGTGCCCCAACTTCTATTTATAAGCCCCCTCAAAACCCTTACTTTTCGGGTCCAAAAACCCAGCAAAACTGCCAAAACAGGCCCACCCAATCGGTTGAAGTGTCAACCGATCGAATGGGTAAAACAGAAACTTAAACTTTCTTAAATTGACTCCAACCGATCGGTTGGACTCCCAACCGATCGGTTGAAGTGAAATTTTAGACAACAGCCAATTTCAGCACCCGCTGCGCTCAGAAAATTCCAGAAAAATGTAGAAAAATCAGATTTGGGCATGCGACCTATCGTTGGAAAGCTAACGACGATGCCGACTCTAGAAAAATAAGAGATCACCCAAAATCCCTCTGGAATGATAGTAGATCTTCAATGAATGAGTAGCAGTGCGCGAAAGGGGAAGAAAAGGCCACCCGATCGGTTGAAACATCAACCGATCGGGTGAGCTGCTTGTCGCTTTGGCCATCGGGCTTCAGAAGCTTCACCTGGGCGCTGAGGCGAGCGGGTTGCATGACCGGGTCATGAATTGTTGATCTTCAGCTTCAGATGAACTGATCGGGTGAGATATCACCCGATCGGTTGGAATTAAGCTCAAAAGGACGGAGAGCTCTGTCGATCTCACCCGATCACTGAACTGATCGGGTGAGCTGATCTTCTCTTCAGCTCCTGTACGGGTCAGATACGCATGCATCAACCGGTCGGGTGGCTCTGTCCACCCGATCGGTTGAGGGGTGAAATATGGTTTTCTTCGTCGTTTGGCCCTCTGGATCACGCGTGACTCCTCCCGTTGCTCCGAGGACTCATGATATCTTCTTTATACGTTCCCAACGCTAGCAATCTCCTGCATTTATACGAAAACATAAAGAAGTGAAAGAAAACTAAAAATCACAAGAAAGTGGGTACTGGACGACGGAAAACAACAGAAAATCATGAAGAAGACATGCGTGAATATATAAAATATAAACACACGTCACTAACTCCTCTTCATCGAAGCGCCTCCTTCGAGCAGCCTCTTCTTCACTGAAGTCGGGGAAGAGGTTCCGCCTCATATTGAGAGGTCTGAAGGGGCCTGATGTTGGAGGCGGTCTCACAGATTTCACCGTAGCCATGTCCTTTGTTACTTTGTCGAAGATCTCAAACTTTGGTAGATGCCACAGGTTGTGGCCTCGATGGTAGCGTCTGGCCCCTCAATGGGTGCATCACTTTGGGGGCACCTCCTATGAGAGGGGGCCTCCTCGAGCATTGGCTGTTTACCGCTACAATGACTGCAGTGACTTTGTGTGGGGTCTGTCATGGATGTAACACGTCTTCACATGGACGGCACCAAATGTTGCAGGATAAAATCCGCTAACACTGAATTTGCATTGAAATGGGAATCACGGTTATAATGATTACAAGTGTTTGGGGGTGGACGATGCTAATCACGCACTCGAGAGCACTTTGAGGATAAAGATCTCAAGGTCGCCCTTCATTCGGTGAAGGTCGCCCGTCAATTGGTGAAGGGCGCCGTGGGTCGCTTCGACCACCGGTTGCTGGGGTGAGCTTCTTACAAGAAGAACAACTCGTCAGAAAGGCTCGGTTGGCTGTCAACCGAGAGCCTCTCCGATGTTTAAGTCAGTTGATGACTATTTGGAGAATGTCGGTCATGCTGGGCGATCTCAAATGCAGGTCGGCCTTACGTGGCAAACTAGTGTGGAAGGCGCGAATATATGGAGGATATTCGACCTTGAATATAAATAGTTGTGTTAGGGTTTCTTACATATTAGCCAACCCCTTTGTCGTTGGAGGAGAGGGGGTATTTATAGGCTGTTGGAGTCGGTTGCTTTAGCTGAGCTGGTGGTGTCAGGGTGTCAGGGGTTCGGCCGAGGATGTCACCGAAATGTGTCAGGCGCGCTTTTGTCAGGCTGTTAGAGCTGAAAGTGTCAGGCGTGCTTTTGTCAGGCTGTCTGGCGGTGAAACGGCCAGGTGCGCTTTTGTCTTGCTTATTTGCTATGAGACTGTCAGTGATATTTATGGCAGGTCGCCTCCAGCCTGTGCCGAGCTCGTCGCCCGAGCCTAACATCTCATGCCCATCCTTGAGCGTACTTCTTCTGGGTGGAGAGGTAGGCGAGCTACCTTTAGGGCAAGCTTCATCTGGGTCGAGCTAGCGTAGAATGTGTGTGATCTGCCGGAGGGCTCTTCTCTTTGGTTCGGTTGACAAGTTTGCCGCACTGCAGGTGCGGGCTGCTCTGAATCTCAGCGAGCTTCTCTAAGCCTCGGTGAGCAAGGTCTCATTAAGGAGATTATGTGGGCTATTACTTGGGTTTTGATCATACTGGCCTAGATCGACTAGGCCGATCTTAAGGCCGTAACACTTTCTTTTTTTACTTCCCTTTCACATATCTCCTTGGGTGTAGTTGGCTGATGGTATCCGTTCTTCATTATGGCCCAAATGTCCAAGTCAATTGGTTGGAAATGATACATCATACGTATCTTCCAGTTGTGGTAGTTGGTACCGTCAAAAAGGGGGGTCGGGTAGTAGAGAAGCCTTCTCCATGATGTGAAGTTAATGTCATCTTTCAACCTATGTTTTGATACCATGTGTTGGGGATCCTGAGATGGCAAGATAAATACTAGAAGGGGTGATTAATTTTTCAAAAATTACTGCACTAATAGAATTTAAACCCTCAAAATTTAGCATAAGTCTCTTAATGATTTTACTTCTAAAGTACTTAATCAACTTAAGTATAACTTGCAATAGATTAAAAGAGTATAAATTATGCAGTGGAAATTAAAACATAAATATGCAAGTAATGAAATGGAGACAAGAATCACAATGTAAACACAATGGTTTTATCCTGGTTCACCCACCCTGGGCTACTCCAGTGCCCAACCTCATTGTTGGGATTTTCCACTAACCCACTTTCTCCAAAGAGAGTAACTTGTCGCAAATGTGGACTTCTACAACATATACATAGTTTCTCTTGCTAGGGTTTTCAATTACAACCAAAGCCACTTCTCTAAAGAGTACCTCAAAGAGGCTTTTTATAAACAATTACAACAAGTGTAATGCAAACACTTAGGCACTCACCACTACTCTTTTAGTGGATTTACAAACCTCTTTTGATGGATGATGGTGCAACAACTTTCTTATAGCCAATCAAGATTGGAGCTTGTGAAGTGGCTATGAAAACAAAAATTCTCTTCTTTTGATCTTTGAAAGAAATGAAGTTACATTATAAAAGATCAAAGAGAAAAAAAAAACATTTGAGACAATCTCAGAAATATTCAAGCTAAAATCTTGAGTGAGATTGTTCAAGAAATGTCCAAGTAAAAATTGCTTAAAATCTCTTTAAACTGAAAATGTTATAATTTGGAGAAGAAAGAGTCACCATGGCAAATAGCCATGGTTCTATATTTATAATTCATAGGGAATGTGAAGAGACACATAGAAACCAAAGGTCCCCATTACTCTAAGAAGTGGGGAGTAAAGGAGGGATAAGTGGTGGGGAGGCCAAAGGCCTCCCCCACACACAACACTCCCTCTTATCCATCCATTACTTTGGTCTTAGCATATAAGGCTAAAGGGGTGGAAACTTCTGGATCCTGAGTAATCGTGTTTGCCTCGTTAAAACCTTAGCTGTGGAAAACCCAGTGGGAAAAACCAATAGCTTACGGGAAAAGAGTGCAACACACAAGTTACTCCCCCTCATCCGTACAAGCTTCAGGCTTGTAGGTCTTTCAGCTGTCTCAAACCGATTCCTTTTATAAGTTTTACAAAAATACATCTCGATAAATATTTAGTAAAAAGATCAGCTAAGTTGTTGCAGGACTGGATCTGCTGAACTTCGATCTGCTTGTCCTCTTTTAGCTTGTGCGTCCAGAAAAACTTGGGAGATATGTGATTCGTCCTGTCGCCCTTGATGTAGCCCCTTTGAAGTTGAGCAATGCACGTGGCGTTATCTTCAAACAGGACAGTAGGCTCCAAATCACCAATCTTCAGGCCAGTGGAGTGAAGAATGTGGTGGGCGACGGAGCGTAGCCAATAACACTCGGCTTGCTTCATGGATCGTAATGAGCTCTGAATGATTGGATGACGTAGCTATTGTGGTTTGCTTTACCGATCTCCAGGAGATAGCAGTACCTCCGTAGGTAAACACAAAACATGTCTGTGATTTTGACGTGTGCGGATCTAAAAGATAACATGCATCGGCATAACCAAGTAATTTGGGGGGCACCTCTCTGGTAGTAAAGTCCCAGATCTATTGATCCCTGGAGGTATCGCAGAAGATGCTTTACTCCGTTCCAGTGGCGCTTTGTAGGCGTTGTACTATGTCTGGCTAGGAGATTAACTGTAAATGCTATATCGGGACGTGTACAGTTAGCCAGATATAGAAGTGCTCCAATGGCACTGAGGTATGGTACTTCAGGACCCAGTATCTCATCCCCCTCTTCCAGTGGCCGAAAGAGGTCCTTATGTACATCTAGTGATCTTATGACCATAGGAGTATTTAAAGGATGACATTTATCCATATGAAACTTATGTCGAAGTTTCTTTGTATAATTTGATATGGTGTAATATGATTCCACCTCGTAGGTGTTCAATCTGTAAACCAAGACAATACTTTGTTTTGCCTAGGTCTTTCATTTCAAAAGTATGCTTTAGGCTTTCAGATATCTCATTGATCTCTGCAGGAGATCCTATGAGATTTAAGTCATCAACATATACTGCTATGATGACGAATCTTGTTCCCGTTCTTTTGATAAAGATACACGGGCAGACTTCATTATTTGTGAATCCTTGCTGTGCAAGGAAATCACTAAGTCTATTATACCACATTTTACTCGATTGCTTTAGACCATATAATGATCTATGCAGCCTTACAGAGAATACGTCCTGAGGTATCTCTTTCATCTCTGGGGGTAGATTAAACCCATCAGGATGTCTCATATAGATATTTTTATCTATATCGCCATATAGATATGCAGTCACAACGTCCATGAGTTGCATTTCTAGGCTTTCCAGAGAAGTTAGGCTTATTAAAAATCGGAATGTGTTCGCATCCATGACCGGGGATATGTATCTTCATAATCAATCCCCGGTCTTTGGAATAACCCTGGGCTACAAGGCGTGCCTTGTAGCGAACGATCACATTTTCTTCATTTCTTTTTCTTAAGAAAACCCCCTTATATCCCACAGGTTTAACACCTACTGGTGTTTGGACTGCTGGTCCAAAGACTTTGCGTTTCAAGAGTGAGTCCAGCTCTACTCTTATTGCCTCGTCCCACTTTGGCCAATCATCTTTGCGTTTATATTCCGCTAGAGATCATGGTTCGACGTCATCGTCGTATTCAATGACGTGAACGGCAATAGCGAATGCAAAATCGTCAACGACGACTATGCTATGTCTGTCCAGTACCTCTCCAGTACGTACAAAATTTAATGATGTTTCTCCTATTGTTTCCTCTGCAGGGGAAATAAGAAGGGGAGAAGTAGCTAGTCTGAGCTCAGCATCCTGTGGAGGGATGGTCTTATTATCTCCAGGAATCTTCCTCTTTCGAGGAACTTTATCTTTTAAACCTGGTGGGCATCCTCTTTTCAATTGAGGTACAACCAATTCTACTGTTGGTGGATTGCATCCATCTCTGGGATGTCAATCCTAGCTGGCGTGTTAGCAGCAGGGACGTGTGAATGGACAATCTTCTGGTTGTCCGTGAACTTATCCGGCAAAAGATGTACTGTATTCTGAATGTGAAGGATCTTCAGGATCTCATCTTCACACAGATTAGTACGCGGATCATATAGGGACAAAGGCTTCTGGTCCCAAGTAATGGTCTCAGTAGCTTCAGGCTTCTTAGACTGTGTGCCTAGTTTAGGATAAATTTTCTCATCGAATTCACAGTCAGCAAGACGTGCCTTAAATGCGTCCCCTATGAGGGGTTCCAGGTATCTGCTAATAGAGGGCGAATCAAACCCAATATAGATACCTAGACGACGCTGAGGACACATTTTGGTCCTCTGAGGTAGTGCTATTGGGACATATACTGCACAACCAAACACTCTCAAATGAGAGATATCCAGAGGTGCGCCATATGCAAGTTGCATCGGGGATAATGTATGACCTCCAGAGGGTCTTATCCTAATAAGTGATGCGGCATGTAAAATAGCATGCCCCCAAGCATATCCACGGGTAGCTGGGTTTGCATAAGCTATGGACATGCAATCCATTGGAGTCTCTTTATAAGAGACTCTGCTAATCCGTTCTAGGTGAGAACATGTGCTACTGGATGTTCAACTTCAATACCCGTTGCCCGGCAATAGTCTTCGAAGACTTGTGAAGTGAATTCGCCCGCATTATCAAGACGTAGTTTCTTGATATGCTTATCGGGGAAATGAGCCCGCAATCTTATTATTTGTGCCAATAGCTTTGGAAAAGCCAGGTTACGGGTGGACAAGAGGCACACATAAGACCATTTAGTGGATGCATCAATCAGTACCATGAAGTACCGAAATGGGCCACTTGCATGGTGAATAGGCCCGCAAATGTCACCATGAATTCTCTCAAGGAAGCCAGGAGACTCTAATCCCACTTTCAGGAGGGAGAGTCTCGTTATCGTTTTCCCTTGAAACAAGGGGGACAGGGAAATTCACCCTTATGAAGAATCTTCGGGTTCTTCAAATTATGTCCAAGGGATTTAGTGATGATGTGTCGCATCATAGCTAATCCAGGGTGACCAAGTTTGTTGTGCCAGAGTTGGAACTCTGGCAATGATAGGCACGTCTCATGTTCAGTCATATTGGCTTCTATTGGTTGAATGTATGTATGGTAGAGACCCGACGGGAGTCCCTTGAATCGTTCGCAGATGGTCTTCTGGCCATCTTTTTGACGAGTTACATACAGATATTCAACTTTATTTTCATCTCTAGTTTCTAAGTGATATCCGTTTAAACGAAAATCCTTGAAACTTACAAGATTCCTATTTGATTTAGGAGAGAATAATGCATTCTTTATTTGAAGTCTTGTGTTATTTGGGAGCAATGTTATTGCTTCACCAGATCCTTCGATTATTTTGGACAGTCCTGAAATTGTGATAACAGGACTGTCATATTTATTTATGCTATTAAAATAGCAATGTTCGCGATGGATTGTGTGCGTCGAGGCACTGTCCACTAGGCACTCATACTTCATCTATATAAGCAAAACGAAATTTTATTTAAGTAAATGTAAAATGACATTCAAATAAAAGTTCGTACAAAAGCAAACTAAAGATGAAGCTACATGTAATTTTAAATGCATAGATATGAAGATAGGGCTCAATCGAGCAGGTCGTCATTCTCGAAGTCTTTTGCAGTGAAATTTGTTGGCAGCTGAACAGCCGATAAGTTTGTTTCAGGCAGAGACTTCTGGCTCGCCTGATACAGTTCCTGGAGGTGGCGAGGAGTGCGGCAGTTTCTGGACCAATGTCCAGTCATGCCACATCTATGGCATTTATCCTCCCAGTTGTTCTTAGGAATTGACACTTGATCAGTGTTCTTACACTTCCATGTGAAATTTCTCTTTCCTTTGTTGTTGTTGTTGGTCTGGAGTGCTGCTCCTCGTGCTGGCTTTATTACAGCTTTCCATTTGTTCTTTCTAGCCTTCTTCTTGTTTTTCCACTTCTGGGGAGAAACATGGTGGGCTTCAGGGATAGGGGCAGTACCAGCATGACACAAATTATGAGTGGCAAGCAGTAAATCTCTATTCTGCTCTGCCCTAAGGAGACAAGAGATCAAATCAGAGAACTTCATGAAGTTGCGTTCACTATACTGCTGCATGAGGAGTGCATCTTTCTCGTGAAACGAGGTAAATATCTTTTCCAACATGTGATTCTCAGTCACTTCTTCACCGTACAACTTCAGGCGTGAGGTGATATTATGAAGCACTGAGTTATACTCAGCAACGGACTTATAGTCCTGAAGTCTGATGTTTTCCCACTCATAACTGGCACGTGGTAATATTACATCGATTTGACGTTTATACCGTGCCTCCAGCGCTATCCACAACTCAATTGGGTCCTCTACCGTTAGGTATTCGGCCTTTAAGGTCCGATCTATATGTCTCCTGATATAGATAATGGCTTTCGCATTATCCACATCAGAGACAGTGGTAGGAGTGCTGCTAGATGATTAGGCCGCTTCTGGGGCCTTACTAGCAGAAGCATCGGCCGCTGTTGGGGCCGATGAAGGAGCCAAAATTGAGCCAAGGAGGGCCATCTAACACAAGTGGAACTTCAGGTCCACTCGCCAACTCAGGTAATTCTTTCCTGCAGCATCAAGAACCTCGAAATCGACGCTTGCCAATTTTTCCATTTATCTATGCAATTTAAAATAAGCATGAATTAATTAAAAAGTAAATTCATGCATAAACAATAAGTAAAATGTGGGGATCGGCCAGATACCCAAAAACGTACAAAGTCCAAAGTCCGATTTACAATTCATAAAGAAAAGAAAAATACGAGTTGGAAACCCAGAAGGGGTCCCTCTATTTTGCAAATTTC
>JAULAV010003760.1:0-24980 GCA_030789695.1 Scilla litardierei
AATACTCCGCCCACGCTAGCCACCGTGCCCACAACTTAGGGGTCTCTGAAATGAAGCATCACATGTACGTCTCAATGCTCATATTGACGACCTCAGTCAGGTCGTCAGTCTGTGGATGATACCAAGGTTTAAGGTTTCGGCCGATACCCTTGGGTATCGGCCGTATCGTTTCGGTATCGGTGAGTAACGAGACCGAAACTAGGGGTCAGTTTCGGTATCGGCCGATACTGAATGGTATCGGTCCGTTTCGGCCGATACCGACCGATACCGACCGATACCATTCAGTATCGGTCGAAGACGGAGGAAGAAGAATGTGTAATTAAATAAAAATTCTCTAAAAACCCTAAAAATGAGTTATTGACACGCAATTCACACCCTACATTTGTCTAAATATATTACGCATTATTTACAATTTTGCCATATTGTAACTAACGAGAGAGTGTTTTTAGCTAAATGGTTAACATGAATATCATATTTTTAACTAATATTGTTTATAATTATATTATAAGTTACAAATTATCTTTATTAGTTTGTCATTATCTTATTAGTAACAAACATTAACTAATATTGTTAGTTACATATAACTTACAATTTTTGAAACTACCGATACGGACGAACCGAAACTCACTTCCGAACCCGCCGTAACGGGCGATACCGATACCGATACCTAAATTTTCGGGAGAGCGATACCAAGACCGAAACCGAGACTTCAAACCTTGGATGATACATTGTACTCATCTTCAAGATTATCCACTGGACTCGAAAAATTTCCTGCCAGAATCTGCTCAAGAAGACATTGTCTCTGTTAGATAGGATAGACTTTAGCGGCCCATGTAAATGAATAACCTCCCGCATGAACACCTCTGCCACATACACTGCATTGTAGGGATGCCGAAGTTGTATAAAGTGGGCATACTTGCTGAGGTGGTCCACCACGACAAGTATGACTGTGTATCCTCCAGACTTGGGTAACCCCTCTATGAAATCCATGGACACCTCCCAGACTCTCTCAGTTAAAGAGAGCGGCTGCAGCAACCCTCCTGGAGCAATCGTCATGTACTTGTGAAGTTGGCAAACGTCACATTCTGCTACCGTCACTGCGACATCTTTTTTCATCCTCTTCTAGTAGACCTCCCTCGCCACCCGCCTGTAGGTTTTGAGGACTCCTAAATGGCCCCCACCGGCTACTGTGGAACTCCTGCAAAATCACATGGATGCGGGTGGAGTGCGCATAATCACTAGACGCCGATGATATATAAGTCCCCTTTCCTGCAAAAAATATCCTGGGTGGTCTGTTGTCCCCATGTAAGAGTGCTGTCCGTATCTCTGCCAACTCCTGGTCTTCCTCAATCTCCCAAAGGAGGGGTTGTCGGTCCTATAGTATACGAATCGACAAGACCGCCAAGCGTACAACCTCATCACGCCTTGATAGTGCATCTACTGTCTTGTTCTCTAGCCCTGGACGGTACTGTATCTCAAATTTATATCCCATCAGCTTTCTCAGCAACTGCTGGTGCTCCTCCGCTACCATGCATTGCTCTAACAAGTACGTAAGGCTCATATGGTCTGTGCGCACCACGAACTCCTCCCCAGTAAGTAAGGCTGCCATTTTTGAATTGCTAAGACGATAGCCATCAGCTCCCTCTCATAGACTGACTTCAAACTTGCCCTTGTCGTCAGGACCTGGCTGAAGTATGCAATGGGTCTCTAGTCCTGCATCAACACTCCCCCTAGCCCGTGCTCCGAGGCATCCGACTCCACAATAAATGGTCTAGAAAAATTTGATAGGGCCAATACTGGTACTGTAGGCATGACCTTCTTCAAGGCCTCAAATGCAAGTGTCGCCTCATCACTCCAAATGAATTTGTCCTTCAACAACTCTGTGAGTGGTCAGGCGATGGTCTC
The DNA here is from genome assembly GCA_030789695.1 of Scilla litardierei. Classification (NCBI taxonomy): domain Eukaryota; kingdom Viridiplantae; phylum Streptophyta; class Magnoliopsida; order Asparagales; family Asparagaceae; genus Scilla; species Scilla litardierei. The sequence continues at coordinate 1,906 of JAULAV010003760.1, forward strand.
ATATTCCTGCACGAACCTCTTATAGTATCATGTCAAGCCAAGGTACCCCTCAATCCCCGAAGTGTAGTCGGACGCGGCCAGTCCAACATCGCTGCTATCTTTTCTCTGTCTGCTGGCACCCCATCTGAAGATACCACATGTCCAAGTACTCCACATGTGGCTGACCAAATAGACACTTCTTTCTGTTCATATATAGCTGATGGTACTGTACCGTCTGAAATACTATCTGCAGGTGATCCAAGTTCTCCTCCAGGGATCGACTGTACACAAGAATATCATCGAAAAACACCAATAAAAATCGTCTGAAATAGGGACGTAATACCTTATTCATCAGGCCTGGAAGGTAGCTGGAGCATTGGTCAAGCCAAAAGGCATGACCAGGAACTCATAGTGGTCCTCATGAGTCCTGAAGGTTGTTTGGGTACGTCCTCCGCTATCATCCTGATCTGATAGCCTGATTTCAGATCAATCTTCGTGAAGATAGTAAACCCGTGTAACTCATCAAGTAGCTTGTCGATGACTGGGATGTGGAACTTGTCTGGGACCATCTCCTTATTCAGCGCCTTATAATCCACATAGAAACGCCAACTCCCATCCTTCTTCACCAACATCACATGACTAGAAAAGGGACCAATGCTCGGCTGAATAATCCCTGCACGCACCATGTCTACCAACATCCTCTCTATCTCATCCTTCTGAGCCTGAGGGTAACGGTAAGGCCTCACACTGATAGTAGACTAATAGAATTCACCCCAAATCTAAACTAAACTTGATTAAAACAGCGAATAAAGATACCTTTTGGCTTCAATAAAGGGGCACCACCCTCCCAAGACACCGGTAAGCGAGGCCGTCCGCATTCTCCTAATGTCCCTCGAAGAACTCTCGAAGAATCTCTCTCAATTATCAAAATAAGCATAAAAGAACTTGCAACGGCTAGCCCTCGCTTAAGAATAAACCCCTCATAAACCCAATTACCAAAATACCCGCTCCAATAATAAACCGGGCTTCAAAGGGGGCTCTCGCGGCTAAGGGGCTGCAGCTGAGGTGCGTACCCGCCGGCGGATATAGACCCGACACCCATCAATACTCCCCCCAAAGAGCCACATTGTTCTCAAGGTGGAAGTCTGGAAATTGCCGCGCCTTCACATCCATAGCCTCCCACGTGCTCTTGTGCTCGGGCAAATCCTTCCATTGCAGCAAGACAGCTCTCCCGTGCGCCTTCTACGTACCCCCTTCAGTGCCTCTGGCTCCGCCTCACCTCCATATCTGCTGTCAGTCTCCGGAAGGGTGGGTGAATGTGTGTGATCTCTGATCGCCCGTCGAAGCTGTGAAACGTGGAAAACCGTGTGAATAACCAATCCTGGAGGTAATTTCAACCTGTAAGCAACCGGTCCCACTTTCGACTCAACCTCAAAAGGGCCAAAATAACGCGGCGCTAGCTTTTCATTTCGCCTATGAGCCAAGGATCGCTGCCTGTAGGGCCTCAGCTTCAAGTACACCATATCTCCCACTGCAAACTGCACATCTCTGCGGGGTAAATCTGCCCTCACCTTCATAACCTGCTGAGCTGTAGTCAGATGGAGCTTCAGCTCCTCTAGAATCTGATCTCTCTCCGCGAAATACTCCTCCACATCTGATACTGGTGTCGAGTCCTGCCTATAGTGTAGTAAGTGAGGAGGGTCCCTGCCATACAGAATCCTGAACGGTGTCGTCTGAGCTGCAGTGTGATAGGACGTATTGTACAAGTACTCCACCCAGGCTAGCCAACGCGCCCATTCCTTGGGATTTTCTGAAATAAAACATCGTAGGTAAGTCTCAGCACTCCTGTCGACCATCTCCGTCTGTCCATCGGTCTGAGGGTGGTAGGCTGTGCTTCGTTTCAACACCGTCCCATGCAGCCTGAAAAGCTCCTGCCAGAATCTACTCTGGAGCACCTTGTCTCGGTCCGAGACAATGGACTTTGGAGGTCCATGCAAACGATTGATCTCCCTAAAAATACCTCCGCCACAAATACTGCGCTGTAAGGATGCTTAAGCGGGACAAAGTGCGCATACTTGCTGAGGCGATCAACTACAACAAATATGACCGTATATCCACCCGATTTCGGCAGTCCGTCTATGAAGTCCATGGAGAGGTCCTCCCATACTCGATCAGGCAAGGACAACGGCTGTAGTAATCCTCCCGGGACATCGCCTGGTACTTGTGACACTGGCACACGTCACACTTCGCAACCCTTTTTGCCACCTCCTCCTTCATCCCCTTCCAATAGACCTCCCTCGCCAGTCTCTGATAGGTCTTTAGGACCCCCAAATGCCCTCCTACGGTGCTGCTGTGAAACTCCTGGAAGATAACTGGTATGTACGTCGAAGTCCTCGGCAGAACCAGTCTCACCCAATATAATAGCCGCCCATCCTGAAGAGAGTACCCGGATACTCAGTCGACCCTGCAGTAGGGCCTCCCGAATGCCTGCCAACTCCTGATCCTGCTTAACCTCCTGCTGTAGTGGCCTTCAGTCCTGGAGCACGGCAACTGCTAGTGTGGCCAACTCTACCTCCTCTCACCATGAAAGTGCATCCGCCGTCTTGTTCTCCAGCCCCGGGCGATACTCGATCTCCAACCTGTACCCAATCAGCTTCTGTAGCTACTTCTGATTGCTCCTCTGCTACCATCCGCTGCTCCAACAAGTACTTTAGGCTCTGTTGATCTGTGCGTACTAGGAAACTCCGCCCAACAAGTATGACCTCCACTTCTGTATAGACACCACTATGGCCATCAGCTCTCTCTCTCTCTCTCTCTCGTAGACTGACCGTAGTCGGGCTCTCGCGGTCAACACCTGGCTGTAGTAAGCAATGGGCAGCTGCTCCTGCATCAATACTGTTCTCAGCTCATGTCCTGATGCGTCAGCCTCTATCACAAAGGGCCTGGAAAAGTCGGGCAACGCCAAAACTGGCACGATGGTCATTGCCCTCTTCATGGCCTCAAATGCTGTCGTCGCCTCCTCCCCCTCCTCCCCCAGTAGAACTGGTCCTTCTTCAATAGCTCTGTCAGTGGCCAGGCAATCATCCCATACCCATCCACAAATATGCGATAGTAACCTGTCAAACCCAGGAAACCCCGTAACCCCCTGAGTGTGGTGGGACGCGGCCAGTCTAGCATCGCCACTATCTTCGCTCTATCTGCTACCACCCCTTCCGCTGACACATGCCCTAAATACTCCACTTGTGGCTGCCCGAAGTGTTTCCGAATAAACAATTCTTCCTGTTCGCAAACAGCTGATGATACTGCAGCTCATGAAACACAACATGCAGGTGGTCCAAGTGCTCCTCCAAGGTACGACTGTACACTAAAATGTCATCGAAGAAAACTAGTACGTATCGCCTCAGGTAGGGACGGAATACCTTATTCATAAGAGCCTGAAAGGTGGCGGGTGCGTTCATCAAGCCGAACGACATGCCTAGAAACTCGTAGTGGCCCTCGTGCGTCCTGAACGCCATTTTGGGCACATCCTCCCGTCTCATCCTGATCTGATGGTAGCCAGACTTGAGATTTATCTTGCTAAACAAGGCTGCTTCATGTAACTCATTCAGGAGTTCATCTATCATCGGTATGTGGAATTTATCTGGCACTGTCTCCTTGTTCAACGCCATGTAGTCTACGCAGAAACGCCAACTCCCATCCTTATTCTTCACTAACAGCACTGGACTGGAGAACGGGCTCACACTAGGCTGAATCACTCCCGCCTGCACCATCTCTGCCACCATTCTCTCTATCTCATCCTTCTGGTGCTGGGGGTATCAGTAGGGCCAAACGCTAATGGAGGACACGCCCTCTCGTAGTACTATGGCGTGTTCATGGTCCCTCGGTGGTGGGAGACCCCGAGGCTCTTGGAAGATCTCCTTAAACTGCTCCATCAGCTGCTGCACCTCTCCTGGAATGGGCTGCTCTGCACTGGCCTCCGCGCCTCCCTCACCCATCAACGAGTACAGCTCCACTAAGTATCCCCTCCCTTAGTCTGAATGGTCCTCACCGTGGTCTTCAAAGGGACCAAGACTCTGCATAGGCTGGGGCCCCTTGAAGTATCACTGCTCTCCCCGCCTCCTGAAACTCCATCCGTAGCAGCTTCCAGTTCACTGTCATCTCACCTAACGTCTGCAGCCATGTCATGCCCAGAATGACGTCGGTGCTCCACAGGTCTAGAGGTAAGAAATGTGCGATCATCCGTATCCTATGTATGGTCAGAACCAGCCCTCTGCAAACTCCCCGACTGCTCTCCTTCTTCCCCGTCCCCATCATAACACTGAAACTGTCACAGTCGGTCAGCAGGAGCCCTTGATGTACCACCACTCTCCTGGAGATGAAGTTGTGGGTCGTTCCACTGTCAATGAGCACGGTCACCTCCTGGTCGCCAACCTCTCTCCTCAGCTTCATGGTATGGTTCGGTGTGAATCCTACCACGGAGTTGAGGGACACCTCCGCCACGTCCAACTGATGGCCCTCAGGCTCCTCTGCCACAGCTGTCTCCTCCTCGACGTCAGCCTTGTCATTATCGTCCTCCAGTAGTAGCACCTGGAGCTTGCGCCTCGCACACATGTGACCCGGTGTGAATCGCTCAATCACATCTAAAACACAAGCATTTTTGTCGCTTCTCCCTCATCTCCGCATCCGTTATGCGCCTGAACTGCCCCCAGCATGCTGTGCACTACTCCTCTCTCCAATCTTCTCACTGACCACCAAATCCGTCCCCGTCGTGGCTCTCTGCTGTCCACCTGTCACTGGCTGGCTATGAATCGCCGTTTCGCTCGAACCCCCTCTGGCCTTCCTATCCTCCAACTGGTAGTCTTCTGCCATCGGAGCGTACTCCATGGCCTCCATCAGACTCTGAGGCTTCAGCATATGCACCGCTGCTCGTATAATGGCCTTCAACCCCTTCATGAAAGTGCTCTCCATCGTCTCATCGGTCACCCCGTGCACTTGTCCTGAAAGGGCCTCAAAACTCTCTAGGTAGTCTCACTGTACCCTCCTGTCTGAGTGATAGAAGCTGCTCCTGCACGTTCCTCACGTGGGGGTACCTGAACCTCTCCACCATCTGGTCCCTGATCTCCTCCCATGAGCGAAAGGGGCGCCTCGCGTCCTTCCATTGAAATCACGCAAGGGTCTTCCCATCTAGACATATGCCGGCGGCCTCCAACTTCTGCTCCTCAGCCATGCGAGACACTCTAAAGAATCTCTCTGTATTGTAAATCCACAAGACCGGGTCTGCTCCATCGAATATAGGCATCTCAACTTTTTCAGTCGGTCCATATTGAATCCCCCTGATCCCCGCGACCTACTCCGTGTATATGCTGGTGTAGTGCTGATATCTCTCATGGTGTCGTTCATAACCACCATGGGGTCCTCCTCCGGGGTCCCCGTATCCACCCCCTTCGTCGCCTCCAAACCTGCCCTCTGGCCTCTCCTGGAAATCTCTGTAACCAACTCTCCCACCTACTGTGCGTCCCTCTTGGTGGTGAAGTGGATGCTGCCACCTACCGTCATCAAATCGAGGGTCGGGAGGGTCCCGATAACCTTCGTCGTAGTCTCTGTACTCCTGAAATCCACCGGGACCCAATTCCTCCTCAAAATCACGCGTCGGCACCTCTCGATGGGGCTGGTCGTCGTGTAGGTGCTGAAAATCGTCGCCCCCGCCTCGAAAAACACCCCCAGGTCCTCTGTCCTGCGGGGTTGCGGCTTGCCTGGGGCAGGGCTGTCGGCCCCGCCTGATGTTCCTGGGGGCCCTAGCAGCCCCCCCGTCGGTCAGGGGGGTCGCTGGCCCCCCTGGGGGCTTCGCGCCCCCGGGCGAACCCAGGGGAGGCCGTCGCCTCCCATGCGGTGGTCCTGGGAGGCGGCGGGGCCCTGGAAGGTGCCTCGCGGCCCCTCGCGTGTGTCCACACCCCATGGGGGGCCGGTTGTGGCCGCCGGCCACTCTTTGCGCTTCCACCGCGGGCCGGTTGTGGCCGCTGGCCACTCTTTGCGCTTCCACCGCCTTCCGTTGCACCTCCTTGAGGTAATTGACCTTCCACGGCTCCCCTTCCCCATCCTCAACGAATTCCTCCTCCACAAGGACATTTTCTGTATAAAAAATCTCAACTTTTTCCTTCCCTTTGACCAAAGGTGGTGCCGTTTCCACTGATTTAGGGTTCACATCTCCTTTGTTCGCCGCCAATTGGGAGATCAATTGCGTGAATTGTTCGTCATGCTTCGCTTGATTCGACGTCAATTGGTTGATGGAAGCCGTCAATTTCACCATGGAATCATCGTTCCCCGCTAACGATTTGGTGATAGAATCGATCTCGCTCGTGAATTTTACGTCCAACGCCTCAATTTTATCTTGTGATCTCGTCGAAGCTGCCATGGATCGTCACGTGCTCTGATACCAAATTGATAGAATTCACCCCAAATCTGAACTAAACTTGATTAAAACAGCGAATAAAGATAACTTTTGGCTACAATAAAGGGGCAACCACCATCCCAAGACGGCGGTAAGCGAGGACGTCCGCACTCTCCTAATGTTTCTCGAAGAACTCTCGGAGAATCTATCTCAATTATCAAAATAAGCATAAAAGAACTTGCGAGGGCTAGCCATCGCTTAAGAATAAACCCCCACATAAACCCAATTACCAAAATACCTTCTCCAATAATAAACCGGGCTTCAAAGGGGGCACGCGCGGCTAAGGGGCTGCGGCTGGAGTGCGTACCCGCCAGCGGGTATAAACCCAACACCGATCACAGACACGCCCTTCCGTAGTAATATCGCATGCTCATGGTCCCTAGGAGGTGGGAGGACCTGAGGCTCCTGAAAAACCTCATCGAACTTTCTCAAAAACTGCTGCACCTCCTCTGGAATGGCATGTCGACTCTCGGCCTCAGCCCCCTCGCACACGACACCATGGAGCTCCGCCAAAAAACCACACACTCTGTCTGGATGGTCAAAGCTATGGTCTTCAGCGAGATCATGGTCTTGTATAGGCTGGGATTTCCCTGCAATGTCACCTTCCTCCCGTCCTCCTGAAACTCCATCATAAGCATCTTCCAGTTCACCTTCATATCCCCAGTGTCTGCAACCACCTCATGCCCAGAATCACGTCTCTGCTCCCTAGATCTAAAGGCAGTAAGTCATTCACCACCTGAATCCCCTCTACTGTCAGAATCAGCCCGCGGCACACTCCTCGGCTGCTCTCCATCTGGCTCGTTCCCATCATGCCGTCAAAACTACATGTGTCTACCAACTGAAGACCCTGCTGCTCCACCACTCTACCGGAGATAAAATTGTGGGTAGCCCCACTGTCGATCAGTATAGTCACCTCCTGGTCATCAATATGTCCACTCAACTTTATGGTATGGTTCGTGGTGAACCCTGCTACGGAGTTTAGGGAAACCTCCGCCATGTCCAGATGGTGATGCTTCACATCCTCAGCCTTTATGGTCTCATCTTCCACGACAGCCTCCTCATCCTCATCCTCGAGTATCAGCACCTTTAGCTTCAGCATAGCGCATCTATGTTCTGGGGTGAACCTCTTATCGCACCTGAAGCATAGCCCCTTCTGCCTCTTCTTTCTCATCTCGGCGTCAGTCATCCTTCTAAAATGTCATCCTGCTGGTGGTGTCCCGCTCTTCTCCCCAGCATTCTCCTTGCTGGCATGATCTGCTCATATCGTCGCCTTCTGCTCCCCAGTCGTCGTCTGGCTGCGTGACACAGGTCTACTCCAACTGCCTCTCGACCTCCTCTCCTCCCTAAAGCGATCCTCCACCAGCTGGGCACACTCCAGGCGTCCATTAGGTCCTGATGCTTCTCTATGCGAATCTCTGTGCGAATGGTAGCCTTCAGCCCCTTCATGAAGGCGCTCTCCATCATCACTTCAGAAACTCCATGCATTTGTCCTGGTAGTGCCTCAAACCCGTCCCTGTAGTCCCTCACCGTACCATCCTGCCTGAGGAAAAGTAACTGCTTCCGTAGGTTTTCCAAGTGAGTATTGCGAAATTTCTCCACTAATCCATCCTTGATCTCCTCCCATGAGCGAAACGGCCGTCTCTCCTCCCTCTACTGGTACCCCGTGAGGGTCTTCCCATCTAAACACACTGCTGCTGCCTCCAGCTTCTGCTCAGTCATGCGGGGCACCCTGAAAAATCTCGCTGCCATGTAAATCCATGCCACATGATCCTCTCAATCAAATATGGGCATTTTTCAGCTTCCGTAGCCTGTCCACCCCAAAGGTCCATTGGTCCTCTTGTCCGCTTGCGTGCCTGGGCTGATGAGAATGCTGTCACCTCTCCCCGTGCCGCTCAAATCCCCTCTGTGGGCCTCCCTCCTGATCTTCATAGCCTCCCCTTGGGCCTCCGTGGCCTCTGTAGTTCTCCTGGACATCGCCTCCTGTATAAGCACCTCGCTCCTCACAGTCTCCATAGCCTCTCCTATCTTCTCTAGTATATCCATCATAGGCCGGTAGTGGATGTCGTCGCCTGTCTGCATTATATCTGGGGGTCTGGGGGTCCTCGAAACCCCCTCCATTGGTGCCCTACTCCAGAAACTCCCTGACATAGAAATCCTTGTCATGTGCATGCGTCGAGAAGTCCCAAGCTCGCTAAAACACGCTTTCGGGGCCGTAGTGCCCCTGTCGTGGGCCGTCAGGGCCATGACGACCCTGTGGGGGAACGACAGTGCCATGGAGGCCCTGGGGAAGGGTCGCAGGGCCCTGTCAAGCTCCGTCAGACCCCCACGCGGCCCTGCCAAGGGTTGGCAAGGGCCGCATGGGGCTAACGATAATCGACAGGGCCATGGCGGCCTTAGGACAGGGCCGCAGGGCCCTGTCGATGATCTCCTTGGCCCGCGCGGCCCTGAGGAGGAGCCCCTGGGCCCGTGTGGGGATGTTGCTGCCAGCGGGGGGCTAGGGCCACCGGCCCCCTGAAACCCCTCCTCTGCTTTCGGGCCGCTTTCGTCAATGTCCGTGAGTCGACCATCTTCGGCGTTCATCTCCACGCGCTTGCCCTTATCCAAAGTCGTCGCCTTTTTCGCTGTTTTAGGGTTTGCGCCGTCGTCTCCTCCTTTTGCCGCGAGAGGGGCGAGTTGTTGCATGATCTGCGATATGGTTTCATTTTGCTTCTCGCTAGCCTTCATCATCTTCGTCAGGGTTTGCTTGATGCTCTCAATTTCGTCATTGAATTTCTCCTCCATCGTGTCGATTCGATCTTTGGATCTCGTCGCCGTCGCCATGGATCGTAGAGGCTTTGATACCAAATTGATATGAACGAGGAAAATCTGAAATTTATTAATATAAAAATAAAAATAAAAGATACCGTCGATTACAATTGTAGAGGTAATCTCTCTCTCCCAAGATGCCAATTGAAGAGGACGTCCGCACTCTCTCGAAGAACGAGGAACTCTCTCATCTCTTTAATAATTTTATTATCAAAATATGCATACCCTATGGCCAGGCGTCCATGCATGTATATATAGTTATTCTATTTTTGCACAATTGCACATAACCCCTAAAATAATAAAGTATCACAAAAGGCCCAAAAGTTTACGAATACGCCCCTGGGTTAATAGATTGAAACCGGCGCTCCTTGGCTAGCCATCGCTCCTCCATGCTTGCGCCTCCTCTGATACGTGATGAGCCCATCAATAAACTGTGTTAATTATGTAACACGTGCTTTCTCATTGTAATGTCACTTTGTACAAAAACTTGTATTTGAGACATTAAGATACTAACGTATGACTACACAGTTGCAGTGTCGGATGTGAATGTCATTAATGGTGTTCGTTCATTGCTTGTTCAAAAGTAATGTCCATGTATCATGAATTTTCAGCTAGTGTTCTAATCTAAATAATTTCAAATCTGTGCTTAAGAATCATCAAATTAAATCTGAAACTTTATTGTAAAAACTGAAATTTAAATATTTGAGGAGGAAAACATACAGTCATGTGAGATCAGATTCATTTTTCGACACCCTAAAAATTAATATTACAGTTTACCAGTCTAGATGGCATTTGTCACAACTAAGTATGAACTGTAACACGTCTGCAGGCCCAACTAGCTGCAAGGCCCAAACAACTAAGCACCATGAAATTTTAGGGAAACCAAGGTAGGGCCAATAAGAACAAGATACAGTTTTCAGCCCATCTAAGGGCAGCAGTGCAGGAAGCCCTTGATCACAGTAAGGGATAAGTCTCGGCATTAATCAACAAAGGTCTGGAGCCCTTAAAAACAGCAGTGGGCTTAGTCCCATGTGAAATAACAACAGGCAAGGAGCTTGATGTCAACGATAAGACCAAGGCCTGTCAGGGGTTACATGGCGAAAGCCCGAAGAATCATCTTTCCGCTAACTGCAAGTAATGGGAAAAACATAGAGGTAAGTCACGGCAACATCGAGTCTCTCTGGCGACCGACTAAACAAAAGTTACAAAACAACCCAAGAATGATGAGGGCAACTACGAGGTTCACTGCAAGACCCTTAGGGATGCCGAGATCTCATTTCAAAGGGAAAAATTCCCTCAAAAACATGAATTGTCACCTCATCGGCCATCCAAAAATCCCATACATCCAACAATTTCCAAGTTCATATGATTTTACTGAAACATAAACCAAAAAACTCGAGGAAAGAAATAATCCACTGCCACCTGTGCTTGGCCAAGAATCCCAAAATCAAGCATCGGAAAACCCCAAAAAAATCCACACAATAGAATTGAAGAATTTCGAAGAAGTGAAAGTAATTTTTGCATGAATTAAACAATAGGAATATTAACATACATATAGAAGAGGATAAGGAAGAAATAGTGTGCGTAGAGGAGTTCCAAATCGGGTCGGATTTAGGAGTTTGATGTCGTGCGGGACTCTTGCCAAAGAGAGCAGCTAGGGTTTCTTCTTGATGAGAGGAGGGGCGTTGTTGCGTCGTTCGAGAGAGAGAGAGAGAGAGAGAGAGAGAGAGAGAGAGAGAGAGAGAGAGAGAGAGAGAGAGAGTGCAGAATTGAGAAAGATGGGCTGAGTTGGCTTGTGCGGGCTTTTAATTAAGACATGGGCCTAATGGGTTTCATTCAAAAAGAAAGAAAAAAAATACAAAGAGAAAGTAATAGAGGAGGACCGGGTTGCTGGGCCGTGGGCTGTGGGATTTTTGATGTTTGCATTGAATGGAGAAGGAAAAGAATTTTAAGAAAATCAAGGGAGTCGGGTGATGTGATCATCACCTATAGGAGGATGTGCGTGTGTACAACGGAATCCGTGGCTATTTCGTAAATTCTGAACTTTGGGGGGGCTTTTTTGTAAAATGACTAAATCTGTAATTTTTCCCTTTTTATTAGCCTATGGCCAGCTAGGTAGGGGTTATGCTTGATTGTTTTGTGTAGACCATTGCTCTAGGTGTATACGAACCCTAACTGGGAGATCTTAGGCTTTCATCTCGAATATAAAGCTAGGAGAGATGCATCCTCTCGAATTGTGGCCAATTATCCATTGTTTCCAAATTACTTCTATAAAAAACCCTTCTTTTTCCTTGTTCCACTTATATAAATCCCATTTTTATCTCTACAAAAACCCTAGATCGCATAAAATTGGTATCAGAGCTCGTCGATCCATGGTGACTACGAGATCTAAGGATAGAATCGACACATTGGAAGAGAAGTTTGAGGGTGAAATCAAAGAGATCAAGAAGAAAATTGATGATCAAGGGGCCGAGACAGATCGAAAGTTCGCGCAGATCATGAAGCCCGAAATCAAACAAATCAAAATTTTGTGGCGTTTTCCAAGTTTATGAAATTGTATGGCCGAAGCCCTAGATTCGGAACGCAAGGCGAAGATTTTGGCAAAGGGAAATTGCAAAGTTGATTCTTTTTGTAAAGGGTTTATTTCATACGTGGTCTGGTATCGGACGAGGAAGAAGACGATTTCCATGGATGCGAGGAGGCGCGACAACACGGCATGCGACCCTAGGATTTTCGTGGGGGGGGGATCGGAGGTCGAAGCACCTGGTGAAGCCTTTAGGGCCCTTGCGGGACCCTGGTGGCCTGCCAGGGCAACATCGGCCCCTTGGCGGGTTGTCTGGGGCCTCGCGGGCCCTTGGCGCTCACCAGGGCCCCACGAAACCCCAGCAAAGCCGCCAGGGCCCCGGGTTGCAACCGTCGGGCCGTCGGACGCACTTTAAGCCCCTGTCGGACCCGAGGGAGAGCTGGATAGCGACACGAGTTCGGCGAGGGGTTTGAGCCCCCCCGGGGATCTTGGCACTGATATCTACGGAGGAAGACCCACCGGACTTGATGCAGAGTTTGAAGACTACAATCGACACCATGATGATGATTGTGGGGCCTTCGTTGATGGAGGAGCCGATTGGAAAGAAGCTGATTGTGGGAACGCTGAGGATGAAAGGGCCTATGTAGGAAACTATTATGACGTACACGATCCTCTGGCGCCACAACGCCGCGACCATCGTCAAGGGAGTGGTGCGCTTTGGGGTTTATAGCAGAGAGCATGGTCAGAAAGTTAAAGATGCTTATTTTTGAGGGGAAGGACCCAGAAGGGTGGACCTACAGGGCCGAACGATACTTTGAGGTGTCACAGGTGCATGAGACTGAGTGGCTGAGGGCCGTTGGGGTGTGCCTGGAGGGGGTACTATCGTAGTATAGGTAGATGCAACAGCAACGGTCTTTTCTCTTGTAGGATGAGTTCACGACCTGCCTCCTGGACCAGTTCGAGGAGATTCAGTGGAGCGACGTGTATGAGCAGCTGAATGCCTTGAGGCAGTAGGGGACGACCAGTGAGTATAAAAAGAAGTTTGAGATGGTGGTAGGCCGTGTCCGTGGTGTTTTAGGAAAGTCTATAGAGGTGGTGCTTCATGAAGGACCTGAAGCCCACCATCAGGACAGAGCTGCGGATTCAGAGGCCCAGAGGCTTGTTAGATCGGATGCGCCTAGCGAGGATGGTTGAGGACATGCTAACGGAGGAGAGGCGAGCCCAAGGAGCGTGGGGGAGGATCCTCTTTTCGGAGATAAGCGCCTGCATGGGGCAGAAGGCGGTCACAGGAGGGGTAGCGGCCAGTAAGAAGAAAGGGGTGGAGACACGTCTCGGGGACAGATACGGGGAATGGCAGAGTCTGAAATACGAGAGATGCGTGACAAGGGTATATGATTCAAGTGTGACGAGCTCTCTCCAGGGTACCGATGCAACGACTGTACCTTGCAGCTGTTGATAGTGAATGACGAGGACAAGGAGGAGGCTGTGGTGGAGCTTGAGGCCCACGAGGACCAGGAGCACCTGCATTTGGATATGGCGAAGGTCTTGCTCAACTCCGTGGTGGGGTTCACATTGAACCACACCATGAAGTTGGTGGGGAGGATTACAGATCAGGACGTCACGGTGTTGGTGGATAGTGGGGCTACCCATAATTTCATCTCTCGCAGGCTAGTGGAGAGGCATGTGTTGCAGCTCAGTGACACGGACTGTTTTGGAGTAGTGTTGGCGGACATGCCAGGTGGCACGGAGCAGAGGAGTATGTAGGGACTTGATTGTGACTGTTCAGGAGGTTCAGATAGTGGCAGACTTCCTACCTTTGGAGTTGGGGAGCACAAACATTATTCTGGGTATGAGGTGGTTGTAGACCCTGGTGGTACTAAGACGAATTGGAAGCTTCTCAGACTGGAGTACCAGGAGAGAGGGAGAACCGTAGTGATGCAGGGGGACCCTAGTTTGTTCCGTTCAATGGTGTCCTTTAAAACCATGACTAGAGCTCTCCAGATGTCGGAAGGAGGGTTCCTACTAGAGTTTCAGGGCCTGGCAGTTAATGGGGAAGATGTACAATAGGAGCATGAGATACCGCCAGAGTTGGAGTAGCTGCCGAGCCAGTTTGAGGTAGTTTTTCACACCCAGCATGGTCTCCCACCACCACAACACCATGATCATGCGATTTTTCTACGGGAGGGGTGTCTCCTATTAGCGTACACTTCTATAGGTATCCTTAATTGCAAAAGGATGAGATCGAGAGGATGGTAGGGAAGATGTTGCAGGCGGGTGTGATCCAGCTAAGTGTGAGTCCATTTTCTAGCCCAATCTTGCTAGTGAAGAAGGACGAGAGCTGTCATTTCTGTGTAGACCACTGGGCCCTGAATAAGGAGACTATACCTGACAAGTTTCTGATCCCTGTGATTGATGAGCTGCTTGACGAGCTACATGGGGGCAACAGTGTTCTCGAAGATAGATCTGAAGTCTGGGTGCCACCAGATCAGGATAAGGGCGAAAGATATTCACAGACGGTATTCAGGACACATGAGGGACATTATGAGTTCCTCGTCATGTCCTTTTGGCTTGACGAATGCCCCAACGACGTTTCTGGCCCTGATGAACACGATCTTTCTCCCCTACTTGTGGAGGTTTGTTCTAGTATTCTTTGAGGATATATTGATTTATAGTCACACCCTGGTGGAGCATGTAGGGCACTTGTAGGTGGTGTTGCAGGAGTTGCAGGAGTACCAATTATTCGTCAACAGAGAGAAGTGCCTTTTCGGGCAGCCTCAGGTGGATTACTTGGGACACATAATGTCTGCCGAGGGGTGGCGGTAGATAGGACAAAGATCTCTGCTAATTTGGACTGGCCCCGTCATACGACGTTGAGCGCCCTGAGAGGTTTTCTGGGCTTGTCATATTTGTTGTAGTGGACCGCCTCAGCAAATATGCTCATTTCAATCCCTTACGACATCCACATACCGCGGTGACGATTGCAGCAGCATTCATGAAGGAGGTCGTTCGCCTACATGGTTTCCCTGCATCGATTGCATCCGACAGAGATAAAGTCTTCATGAGCAGTTTTTGGAGGGAGTTGTTCAAGGTGCAGGGGACTACGTTGAAGAGAAGCACATCATACCACCTGCAGACTGACGGCTAAACAGAGGTGGTGAATTGGAGCGTGGAGACATACTTGCCATGTTTTGCCTCAGAGTCGTCGAAGCAGTGGACCAAGTGGTTGGCATGTGCATAATATTGGTACAATACTTCCTATCACTTGGCGGTGCGGTGCACACCTTTTTGCATCCTTTATGTATGGAATCCCCCACATTTGATCCATTACAGTCGCAGCTCGACCCAGTATCTCAGGTGGATCAGTACTTGGAGGAGCGAGATAAGATGCTGGAGGAGTTGAAGATGCACTTGCTACGTGCACAACAAATCTTGAAGGCCAAGGTGGATGAGCACAGGAGGGATGCGCAGTTCGAGATGAGGGACACGGTCTATCTAAAGCTGAGGCCATATAGACAAAAGACTTTAGCCTATCGTAACATTGAGAAGCTGGCAGCTCGTTATTATAGGCCATTCGAGATTGCAGCCAAGATTGGGAAGGTGGCGTACCGCTTGAGTTTACCGACGACATCTACCCTTTGTCCAGTGTTCCACGTGTCACAGTTGCGGCACACCATTGGAGACCACACTCTTTCACATACTCTTCCACCCACTTTGACCGACGACATGGAGGGATTGTTGGAGCCCCATGAGGTCAAAAGGGTTTGCCAGTGCACATCAGGGACCCAGGAGGTGCTTATCAGGGGGGCCTACCAGACTACGACGCTAAATGGGAGTCTCGCGAGGTGATCATGCGGTAGTTTCCAGACTTCCACTTTGAGGAAAAGGTGACTCTCTAGAGGGAAGTAATGATATGATCACTTATAGAACGAGATGTGGGCGTACGACGGAATCATTGGCTATTTCATAAATTTTGAACTTTGGGGGCTTTTATATAAAATGGCCAAATCTGTAATTTTTCCCTTTTTATTAGCCTAGGGCCGGCTAGGGAGGGGTTATGCTTGGTTATTTTGTGAAAATCATTGCTCTAGGTGTCTACGAACCCTAGTAGGGAGAACTTAGGCTTTCATCTCGAATAGAAAGTTAGGAGAGATGCATTCTCTCGAATTATGGCCAATTATCCTTTGTTTCCAGATTTATTTCTGTAAAAAACCCATTTTTTTTCTTGTTCCACTTATAAAAAATCACATTTTATCTCTACAAAAACCCTAGATCGCATCATCAGGCTTGTGGAATGGGCCGGCGGTTGAGCCAAAAAGGAAAAAAGGAAAGAAACTTAAAGAAAAGAAGGAAGAGGAAATACGGAAAATGGTTGAAAAAATTATGGGAAAATTTACAGAAAATTCCCCAAAATTCACATTAAAATTTAGGACCATTACAAGAAGAAAATGATGTCACATGAAATGAGTTTTTAATACCTATCATATGTGGTGATGATCTACAATCTAAAGCCCAATGCTTATCAAATTAAGCCGTGAAAATACTTATATAGATGATGTGTCATCAGCTATATAAACAAGAGGTATATGTAGAAGAAGAAAATGACATGGAATGAAATGAGTTTTTAGTACCTATTACATGTAATGATGATCTAGAATCTAAAACCTATTGCATATCAGATTAAGCAATGCTAATACTTATACCTAAAGCAAATTCATGAGTAGTTGAATTGGATGCTTGATTAAGATGGCCAAAGTTGTAAGAGTCATGCGTACTCAGCTTATGAAATGTAAGGTAGAGATAGAGACAGACTATGCAAATGAAGTGACATTGAAAGGTTCATCTTTAGTAACTATCTGTGCTCAATCAGATATTTCAACTTTGACCCAATATTTTTTAAACGCATGATTGTTTCGCTCATAATGAGTACAATATCATGGTCATTAAACAAATACAAGCTTTTAACTACCCTGGCCTTCACACTTGTTTCTAAACTCTTGCCCTTGACCACTACTTCAATCACAAGCAACTTTTGTAGAACTCTTAGTATTATGAGTCACTGTTATAGACCTTTCAAAGACATCAACACATCAAACACGTAATAAAGTAGCATATAGAGATGAAACGAAATCACTTTCAAGTATTTGTCCATGCACCTAGATAGCCAAAGAGGAGTCCAATACAGAAAGAAAATTCATAATGATGACCTTCTCACGATATCTTTGAAGCATCTTCAGATCTAACAACAAAGGTTAAACCAGATTATCCTCATCTAAAATACCTTCCAAATCTGAGGAATGGTTAGGTAAGGATCTGCCATTTTACTTTGGTATAAATAGTCTCTATATTAAGTTCACAACACGAGATATTTTGCTTATTAGACGTCATCTCCTTATACTATGCTTATTAGAGTACATTTCCTTTGGTGTTTTTTATATCTAACATAACATTTGCACTTTACATTCTTCATGTTGTTCAAAAGTCATGTCACGACGCAACAGTCGCTAGCAAGCTAATCGGCATTCATCAGATTTGTGATATGGTGGACTATCAATAAGATGCTTTATCTTCTTTTATTAGCCAATGAAGCGATTGAAGGATGGTACCTAAAACAAATAATTTATTCCATTGAGCTTTATTATACTAGGGGAGAGAATTTTTGGAATAATATACTAACCAACATGGATTTCTTATCATGACCAGATGAAGCATAGACGAATATCATATCATATAGCAAGATAGATAGATCAAGAAATAGACAGACAATAATAAAAATCAGATAATTTCCCGTATATATTCAGAGGACCTAACATAGAATGTAGGAAAGGACATTTTTTACTATAACAGTTTTGCATATGCAAACAATAAGGGAGCCTTAATAAGTAAACCCTATCAGATCTAATCAAAGCCCATTAGATCTGATTGGATCTACGATGGAAAGACGGTCATGGGTTGGCGACGAAGCTTGTGGAGCAATGGAGGTATGGCATCAAGCTCTTTAAGGTGGAGACTAGGGTCAGTCGACGATCACAAGGTGGGACAATGACAAAGATGAGGTAAAACAACACGTAAGTATATAGATGATGATGAAGTGTGGTGGTGAAGCTAAAGGGACGAATGCTGTTCTTGGGATGTGGTTTGGTAGTAATGATCTCTTTCGAAGGATGACATTGGCGGATTCCAAGTTCGACGCTCTAAGATAATATTGACCACAACAAATAGGGCCAAAACATTAAATGTGAAATTGATTGTTGGTCGATTTGAGTTAGACATGATGAATGTGAAGAGTAAGAAACGATGGATGTTGAAGATTACATGTGGTGGAGATTATCAGTGTGGATTATTATTAGGGTTTTGTCGCTATGGTACCATGTTACAATCTGTGATTTGGGAAAAAGGAGAGTTAATTTTCTCTTAACTCTACACACGTGTGAATACAAATATGATTCAGATACTAAATCTGTAGGGAAAAAGCCCAAGTGTCCATATTCAAAAATAAACATTTTCCATTTGCAATCAATGTTAATTATTGAACTTCGTATGCATCAATACAATAACTGGAACCCGATGCGAAAGGAAAATTGTACAAAGAGCATATTTGAGCCTGTTTACGGGTGTTTCCTCACCACGTACTTTATTACAAGGAGTATAGTTGCAGTAGATGTCGTTGGACAACGTCAATAGTTGACTGGAACCCAGACGAGATATCATCGGGCTGAGTAGGCATTAATCCGAGCTACTGGCGACTGATTAGGCCATGGGTAAGCTGATCCCGGGCTGAGCTGGCCTCAATCCGTCAATGGATGGTGGTTGCCCCCAGCAGGGCTGATGTTGCAGTGGTTTGACGGGGGACGGTGTAGACTTCAGACTGAGTGCTGGGCGAGCTGGCCTCGAGCTGAATGGCCCTTGGTCGGGCTGATGGAGCCACGTCTGAGCAATGTTCGTCAGGTTAGAGCTATGCTTACCAGATCTGAGCTGTTCAGGACCACCTTCAGCCTCTTGGGTAATGTGTGAGTCAATCTTTGGCTGAGTAGTTCTTGGTTCGAGTTGTCGGATCCATGACTAAGCTATTTACGCCACGTCTGAACTGTAGGTGATCTGGACCGAGCTCTGACGGACGATTTCGAGCGGCTTATGCTCTAGTCCGAGCTATCCCACGAGTTTCCTTTCGCTTCCTGCACTACAGAGCTTGTTAGGGGGTTAGATTTAGGATCAGATCTAATCTCATTCGATGCTCAAGTCAATCAGTGAATCGAGGAGGCTTGGAGTAACTATGGCCGATCTGTTAGGAGATTGACCGATATTTATCGCGTCGAGCTATGGAGGAAGTGTAAGAAGCTAAGTCGGAGCAGATCATGAGTTTAGGGATACCCGACCTAAGATTGTAGGAAGCAATGATTATATTTGTAAGAAGTTGTCTTAAAAGAAGGTGTCTCATGATGTTCGTTCCAGAGTCCCCTCAGTGTCCAGGAGAAATGTCTAGCCATGATCTCGTTGTCCGAGAGCCTGTATATAGGCGGGATGTTGAATGGTAATGCCTGGGCTTTTAAACCGCTTTATTGACATTGATGGTAGGCCATTTAATACTTTCATTGATGATGACGAGCTTAATGGTAGGTATTGATGATGGAGCCCAACGGTCGGATGATGGAGCCCAACGGTCAGCTCCGTTATAGCCTGATGAAGGTGCATTTGGATTGTTGGGCCGTAGTTGTGGGCCTTACTGGGCTTGTCTCATCAAATAATCAGCTAACTGTTCATTGAAGGTCGGCTTAATGCTGTATCAATGACCTCCATCTTCCGAGCTTAATTGCAGCGGAGGTTGAGGTCGGGTGATGTGACACGCATTAACTGGACACGACAGTCAAGGCAGCACATTTAATTCTGGCGGTCAGAGCATACAATATCCTAGAAATCTCCCGCCAAGAGAGCACAGAACTCAGAGCATCGGTGCATCGAGATGTCGACACGCGTCCAAGATTGGATAGCTGAGCTCGCCTCAAGGGGAGTGCAATTTTGTTTAAAGAGAGAATGAGGGCGGGATAGAATCACTTCTCTGCTTTTCTGAAGAGTTTGTTTTCACCTCTGCCTTCTTCGTTTAGCTTTGCCTTCGCTAGAGCAAAGCAGTCATCGTCTCTGTTTATGTGCCCTTCATCTTCTTCCGAAGTACATAGGTTGTGGGCTGAGATGGAACGGACCTAGGGTGTACAGAGAGTTTTTGCCATCATAAGCTGACGTTAAACACCGTATTGATGGAGATTGGAAGTTTCCTGACTTGAGGATCGTCTTCGAACGGCTCAAAATGGTAGAGCTTCAGCGCAAGACATTGGCCTTGCTGTCGCTAAGAAAACAGCAATCGCAGCACCGAAGGCCATCGAAGCTCATAACTCTCGATGCCTCTGTGTCGTGATTGTATCTTTTATGTTGTACGGGATATGCCCATTTTTACATATACGTGCTTTGCACCTCTTTCATCAATAAAATTTCTTTTATTAAGAGAGTCGTAGCTCGTCTTAGAGAACTTCCAAGCTAGGGTAGATTCTTCGCATTTGAAGTAACTCCAAGTCTCAGCTCGTAGGGGACCAAGCTCGGTCCCGGTGCCTTCTCTGTGTTCCCTCAACAGCTCACGCTCGTGCATTGTGAAGGCTGAGAGGATGTGATGTGGTAGAGCGTCCCTCATGTTTATGGCCAGTTGGGCATAGAGAAAAATCGGCCCTGGTCGCATAGTTAGGTCGACCTGAGAAGTCTGCTGATATTGATCCTTGATCGTATAGCTAGATCGACCCGTGAGGGAGTGGCACCCAATCGTATAGCCAGATCAGTCTGCGAGGTCTTTGAGAGAGTAATCACCAATCGTATAGCTAGAGTGGCCTGCAACGGAGTGGCCACCGCTCGTATAACCAGATCAGTCCGCGAGGTCCTTTGAAAGTGATTCATGATAAACTGTAAACATGCGCACTCTAGAGAGAGTAAAATGGGAGAAGCCATTTATGGTCTTCTCGTTAATGTTCTCTTGGAGTTATTAGCTAGGCTAGAATAATTTTCTTTGAAAAACAAAGGCTGAAAAGAAATAGTACACGGGTTTGTTAGATCGACATGTGACTGTATAGCTAAGTCGGCCCACAAGGGAGTGGCCCACCGATCATATAGCCGACCAGCCTACGAGGTCTTTGAGAGTAATCCCTGATCGGATAGCTGGACCGGCCCACGAGAGAGTGGGTTTTGATGGTATAATCGAGCAGCTCGAGGTCTTCTGACACTCCTCGATCTTATAGCTAGATCGGCACACGAAGGTATCTCCTCGATCATATAGCCGACCAGCCTGCGAGGTCTTCTGACATTTCCAATCGTATAGCTGGGTCGGCCCGTCAGGTAGTGGCCGCGATCGTATAGCTGGCCAGCTTGCGAGGTCTTCTGACATTTCCTGATCGTATAGCTGGGTCGGTCCGCGAGGAAGTGACCCTGATCATATAGTCGACCAGCCCGTGAGGT
This sequence comes from Scilla litardierei, assembly GCA_030789695.1. NCBI lineage: Eukaryota > Viridiplantae > Streptophyta > Magnoliopsida > Asparagales > Asparagaceae > Scilla > Scilla litardierei. Next base: position 23,151 of record JAULAV010003760.1, read on the forward strand.
CTTCTGACATTCCCTGATCGTATAGCTTGGTCGGCCCGCGAGAGTGTCCTCCTGATCGTATATCCGACCAGCCTGCAAGGTCTTCTGACATATCTTGCACACTACATAGAAAGTGAAATGGGAGAAACTGTTTATGTTCTTCCCGTTAATACTCTCTTGGAGATACCAGTTTGGTAGGATATAAATTTCTTCGAAAAACAAAGAAATCGAAATGAAAACATCACACGTGTTTGCTCAGTTTACTTGCTTTTTGCTGACAATACTTCAGTGGACACTTTGCATTCTAAGGGTGCACGAGCTCCCTATCGTCTCGTGCTAGTCGTCTTTATAAGTCGTCCTTACATGTCGTCCTGTCTGACCAAAGTGTCCCTGGGAGCTCTTTTGGTCAGTGCCTTCTTTGCCATCATATATCGCGTTGCTATGGCAAGGAGCTGATCCAACCTGTGAGCTGGTCTATGGTGCAGAGAATTCAGCAGGTCTTCTCATCATACACGCTTCTTGAGTGCGACGATGGTAACCTCGTCGTTGCAATTCTCGACATTCAGCCTCTTTGAATTGAAGCATTCCATGAAGCTTTGTAACGTCTCCACCTCTCTTTGTTTTGGGGTGAAGTGGTGATCCGAGCTACGCTTCCACCTTCCTGCCATGAATTGTTGGCAGAAGGCTTGGGCTAGACTTTTGAACAACCCAATAGACCGATTTGGGAGTCCGTTGTACCACTCTTTTGCAGCTTTTCGTAGGATTGTTTGGAAAGCCCGATAGAGGAGAGAGTCGTTGGCTCCTGTATCTCCATCATTCATTTGTAGTTCTGGACGTGTTCGCACAGGTCTCCTGAGCCATCATATTTGTTCAGGTCGGGCATCTTGAATTTGGTTGGCAACGGTGCCGAGGTGATTTTCTTCTTCAAGGTGGTTTGTTCCTCATCCGAGCTGTTGGAAGAGCTCGGATGGCGATGGTCGTCACTCCGAGCCTTCCTTTTGTATCTTGCGTGAGATCTATGGAGAAAGCTGCGACTTTGCCTACGATGGCCCTCCCTCTGTTGATCATCAGCCATAGTAGGACGGCGGTCGTCAGCTCCACAGAGTGAGGGCCTGGCCCCTGAGATTGGCTGTAGTGGAGATGTGGCCCCGGTTCCGTCGCCCTAAGCTCCTTGGGAGGAGGTGAGATGTGGCATTCTTGCCATTGCTGAGAAGGTGTTGGGATGACTAGCGTGCTCACGGTTGGCTAAGGTTGCAAACCCGTCGGTCGTTCTATTACGGTAGCAAGCGCTTGGAGATGGGCATGCTCACCTCCAATGATAATGCTTGGAATTGCTCTAAAATCTCCAGTTGTGGCTTGAGCAGTTCATGAGCAGAAGAACTGAGATCCACGAAGTGCAGCGCAACGTTTGCAGTCCTCGTGGCGGTTAGCCTTTCTGGCCCTTGATTAGTGGGTCGAGTCATTATCAGTTTGGCTGAAGACGTGGATGTCGAATCGTACTTCCACAGACGGTGTCAATTGTTTACTTTCACCACGTATTTATTACAAGAGAGTACAATTGCAGTGGATGTCGTTGGACGATGTTGACAGTTGATTGAATCCTAAACGAGATAGCCTCGGGCTGAGTAGGCATCAATCTGAGCTACTGGCGGCTGATTGGGCTTTGGGGGAGCTGAATCTGGACTGAGCCGGTCTTGATCCGTCAATGGATGGTAGTTGCTCTCGGCAGGCTGATGTTGAAGTGGCTTGGCATGGGACTGTGTAGACTTTAGACTGAGTGTTGGGCGAGCTGGCCTCGAGCTGATTGGGCCTTGGTCCGGGCTGATGGAGCCACGTCCAAGCTATGTTCGC
>JAULAV010003761.1:0-52748 GCA_030789695.1 Scilla litardierei
CACGTCCGCGAGCTCATTGACGAAGCTCTGCAGGAGTTCGCCATATTTTTGGAGCCATGGGAGGAGAAGAGAGAGCAGTAGGAGAGGAGGAGGTGCTTCAGCAGCTTCAGCAAGAGATTCCCAGTCGACTCGACCGAGCAGAGTAGCTGCTCAGTCGAGCAGATGCAAATACAGAAGAGGAGGCTGATACGGGGATGGCTTGGACCGAGCACCTAAGTGCTCGGTCGAGTAGCGCCAAATTTCAAAGATGAAGCAGCTCCTTGCACGGACCGAGCAACTTCCTCAGTGACTGAGTCAGCTGTCTGCTTGGACCGAGCAGAGCTGACTCGGCCCGTGCAGGCAGAGTGAAAATTTTAGAGAATTTTGATTCCCTGTCAAGCTCGGTCGAGCAGAACATCTGCTCGGACCGAGCGACCGACCGAGCAACAAGATGCTCGACCGAGTCACCCACTCGATTGGCGATGCTGAGGCCATTTTTGGAAGTATTTTGTCGAGCCATCTGTTGCACGATCTGGGGGAAGTGAAGTCTGGGAGCTGGCGACATCGATAGGGGGCGATTCATTTGGAGTTTTTGAATACGTTTTTGGGGGAGCGAAAATTAGAGAGAATTTTTATTAGGTTTTAGATTAAATTTTGGGATACTATTTAGATCGAATTTCTTGTGGAGATTGTTTGCTATTGCGTTTGGGAATTTTTATTCTTCTTTGGATCTATTGCTCATCTATTTTCTTCATCTCTCGCTGTAAGTTTTTAATCTTTATTCTATCAATTGCCATGATGTTTTCATCTCTAAATATTGAGTTTTTATCTGTCAACAACGTCATGAGTGAGTAATTCTTTCTAGGGTTGATGGGTTAGCCCTAAGATCCTAGGGGGAAGACGTAGATCTGGATCCCTAGGTTGAATTAGGAATTTAGGGGAGTATTTTGGTCGATTCTACCGAATCCCTAGATAACTCGTACTGAGATCATATTCGCGGTCTATGGAATTGATGTGCTTAAGGGGTATCCTTGGGATTCGAATAGGGAAATCGGTGGATCCAACCAAGTCTTGTGATCATGGCCGGCTCGTGCCTTGAGGGGATCCATCGACAAACTATACCGCTACGTTGACGGCTATCGCCATTGCGTCAACGAGAGCTACCGAAATACCTCACAATTCTAACCCACGAGAGTGGTATGAATTGGGAGATTAATCCCCTAACCCTAATGCAACGTAAGGATCCTATTCCAACGCCGATCCCCGACGATCTTAGCGGTGATCCCCAACACCCTAGTCCTTTTTATTATTAAAACAACAACAACACCCTAACCAATTCCTTCAACCCGATAGCTATCTCAATTCGAGATATAGAAGTGAACTGAGAACCCAAATACACTATCACCGTCCCTGTGGGATTTGATATCTTTTATACTACAACTTGACACCGTCCGCTTGCGGATTGAGCCCGGAATTGACACCTAGGGGCCATACCATGCTTGGCGATCGTGACACCGCCATGTGGAATCTAGGTGTATGTTTCGGGTGCGTCAAGTTTTTGGCGCCGTTGCCGGGGACGGCAGTAGTGTTTATCTCAGTTTATTTTTATTTTTAGAAGTTTGCTAGCAACTCTAATCATTCCTTATCTCTCCATCATTTTATTCTTTTATTTATTACCCTGCTATTGATGGTGTTTATCTGAGTTTTGTTGGTGCATGAACACTCGCTTCGAGGCATCTACTAGAGAATTATTGTTCGATCCCGAGATCGATAAAACAGCAAGGGCCTTGAGGGCCTCCAGCAGAAATCGATCTCCCTCTGTCCAGATGGCAGACAACAACAATCCTCCTCCTCCTTACAACGGGTCCATCATGGACCATATGAAGCCGACATTTGGAAACAACTCCTCTATTCTTAGACCGCAACTAGCGACGACGAGCTTCGAGCTGAAGACGGGGCTCATTAATTTGATGCAGCATGATCCCTTTCACGGGCATCCACATGAGAACCCCACCACATTGATACCTTCCTTGCAAAGTGTGACACTTTCAAGGCGAAGGATGTAAGTGATGATGCTTTGAAGCTGCGGCTTTTCTTGTTCACTTTGAGGGATATAGCCTCGTACTGGCTACGGGCCAATCCTCCCAATCATTTCACCACATGGGAGAAGCTGGCACTTGCCTTCGTGGATAAGTTCTATCCACCCTCGAAGACGGTGCGAATTAGGGGAGCAATTTCAAACTTCAAATAACTCCAACAAGAGTCACTCTATGAGGCATGGGAGAGGTTTAAGAACCTCCAACATCAATGTCCTTACCATGGGATCCAGCCTTGGGATTTGGTACAGAGCTTTTATAACAGGCTCCAGTCCGGCACCAAGATGATTATAGATGCTGCGACGCAAGGCGCCTTATTCGACAAGTCTCCTGAAGAGGCCATAGACTTGCTGGAGCATATGGCAGCCAACAATCAGCAATGGAGCGAAGAAAGAACTACTGTGACCCGGACTCCCGAGGTCAAAGCTGCTAGCCATTTGGACTCTCACATCGAGACCTTATGCAGACAAGTGGCCAGGATTGAACAATGCCTGGATTCCATCCCGAAATCACCCAGCACATCGGCTTATCATCCTGCAGATGAGTATGCAGAGCATGGGTATATCCCTAGTGAGGCACAGGATGATGGTGCCGAATTATCAGAATCAGTACGTCCAAGGAGAGGGACGGAATCAATGGCAGCATCCAGCTGCTAGGAATCATCCGGGGTTTTCTTACGAAAACCCAAGTGGAGGGCTGCAACCTCCACAATTTCAGAGACCGCCCCCTCCTTAGCAGTAACAAGGGCAACAACAGAGCCAATAACAGAGCGGGTTTAGGCCAGCTAGGCCTTATCGCCCGCTAGACTATCAATTCAACCGGTCGCCTCTACAGGGCTATGCGCCAAACCCGCCTCGGTCCAATCTGGAGGCTACATTGGAGACCTTTATGAGTGGTCAAGCCCGGTTCAACCAGGACACTTTCACCCAGTTCAAGAGCATAAACACTTCACTAGATGAACTGAGGGGCCAGATGTCCCAGTTTTTGAAGAACCAGGGGAGGTTGCCCTCGCAACGGGAGATAAACCCAAGGGCCCAAGTGAACGATGTGGTTTCTATCACCACACGTGGAGGACGGGTGGCTGACACCGTCATGGTCTCGGTTGTAAACAAAGAGAGGGTTATTGCTGAAGAAGCCGTTGTTGACTGCGATAGAGAAGAGGGCGCTGAGGAGCCTATAAACATTGAGGAGAAGGCCGAAACACCATCCATCACGCCTATGTAATGCCCTACGTAGCTACTGCACATGTACTAGAGGGGGGTGAATAGTACTTTAAAATAATCAAGAGAGTTATTCCTAATTATTGTGCAAACACACAAACAACAAAGCGGAATAGACTATAAACAACAAGAATAGATAACGCAAACAAAGTATGTAACGGGTTCGGATCCACCCAAGTCTCCCCGACTTGTTCCCGGTGATCCTACGTCCCAACCACCCGGATCCCCTCCGGATACTTGAGTTAGAAACCACTAACCCAAGATTTCCTTTAGCCCACTTGCGGAAACCCCACAAGTGCAATCGACCTACAATTGATGTCCGTGTATCCCACAACCCGGGAACACACAAAACCTTAATCCCACAACCTGGGACTAAGCAAACTCTCACAAACCGAGAGTAACAACTTGCAAAAGCAAAGTAAATGAAATAATGAAACACTTACCACAAAATCCTATGCCTTGAGTAAACTTACCAAATTAGGGCAAGAATGGATTTTGAGGAAGAAGAAGGCACCAAACCCTAGCTCCACCAAGATCATCAGCGATAGGTGGCTAGGGAGAGATTGGTGACTTGGATTCAAAGCCCTTGGCTTGAATGGCTCACAATCAATGAATCTCTCTTGAGGAATAAGAGTGAGGGAGAGATTCTAGTGAGAAGAGATAGCTTTAGAATGGAGTTGATTTGCTTCTCTTTGATTTCTCTAAATCCCAAAATATGCAGCCTTGAATACTAGGAAAGAACCCCTCCAAGTATATATAGGATAGAGGAAAGAGAGAGGAAAAATCGTGGCATTTAATGCTTCAACGGCTCTATTCTGAAGCAGACTAGTCAGTCAAAGAAGGATCACTGACCGATTAGTTTATCAACTAGTCGGTCGGTGATTCAACATGAACCGACTAAGAGGATGACATCCAATAAAGATAGTTCAGGAGAACTCGGTTGGTTCTCATTCTTGAACCAACTAACATGCATAAGAAGCCGCAATGAGAAGCGTAAGGCTTCGGGAAAGATTCTATGGGCTTCTATGATAATCCTAGCTCTAATAATGTAAGACCTACTCAAGGCTTAACATTCTATGAAAAGAAACTAGAAGACTATAAAATAAACCTTGATGAACCATCTTCAAAAGCTTCAATTTGAATCTCTCGACTTCAATAAAGGTCCTTGAGCTTCAACGAAGCTTCAGGCACAAGATCACGCGCTTTGAGAAGTCTCGAGATGTCGCTTTAGATGTTAATAGAAATTTGGCAACGATCTCCATAACTGCGCTCACAAAGATTTAGTTCACGATATTTATGTTTGCTCATCATCAAAACCAAATCCGGGGAATCAATACTCAACAGCCTACTACAACACCGCCTCATGTTGATGCTGCTAAGGAAAAAGCTAGCCGACCTCCCCTGCCATATCCACAGAGGTTGGCCCTGGCCAAGATGGAGTAGAGATACTCCAAGTTCACGGAGTTGCTGAAGGGAATCCAGTTGAACATCCCGTTCATTGACGCTATCACGGAGATCCCAATCTATGCCAAGTTTTTGAAGGATTTGATCACGGGGAAGAGAAAGCCTGAAGAAATAAAGCTCATGGAGGACTCCACCTCCGTTATCAAGAATCATCTCCCTCGGAAGCTACCGGATCCGGGGAGCTTCACCGTTCCGTGCTCCATTGGAGAGATGCCCATCAGCCGGGCTTTGATTGATCTGGGGGCTAGCATCAGTTTGATGCCCCTTTCTATTTTCAAGGGATTGCAGACTGGAAGCGAACTAGAGCCGACAAATATGTCCATCCAGCTTGCAGACCATTCGATCACCTACCCGGTGGACATAGCCAGGGATGTCATTCTTCATATACCCCTGGGTTATGTGTTCCCATAGACTTCGTCATCATGAACATGCCAGAGGGAGGGAGCTCCCAGCTTATACTCGGAGAAGGAACTCTCTCTCTGAATGTGGGGAATATCGAAGTTGTATTCCGGTTGCAGAAGCCGATGAGGGAACATGCCCGTGATGAAGGAGCTAGCTACTTGGAGCTCCTAAAAGAAGAGGCTATAGAGGATTTTACTTCTGATGGGGTCATGAAGGACCCAATGAGAGCAGGTATTGACGATGACAACGACCCAACCTACCACAAAGCGGTCACCGCCTAGATCCGAGTGTTGGATGAGGAACTTCTGAATCATATCCCGAATCACAAAGAATCAGAGGCCATAGGCTACTCGAGGGAGAGGCTTGAAGTAGGCAGACACCAAGTGCTGTCGGATTGCACCATTGGAAAGAACGACGCACGAATTCCATGCACACCAAACGACAACTGATAAATCAAAGGGAGTCGAGCTCAGGACTAAAAACGAGCGCTTATTGGGAGGCAACCCAATTTCTTGTATCTTGGATTATCTTTTTCGATTTTTTGTTTTCGTTTTACCTATTTTAGAAAACCAAACAAAAACGTTATTTGTTTCCCGTAATGCTATAAACCCATAAAAATTTGATGAGTCCATCCTTTTCGCAGGTTGGACATGAGGGGGCATGTAGATCAACATCTTAAACAGAAGGAAGTTGGAGGAGAGAACCAAATTTGAGAAGAAAACGAAAGAAAAAGGAGCAAAAAGGAGACACAGCTGACTCAACCGAGCAGCTACACTGCTCGGTCGAGCATCTCAGTAACCAAAATCAAGAACAAATCATCGCTTCGTCTACACGGCCCGAACAGCATCCTGCTCGGTCCGAGCAGACATCTACTCGACCGAGCAGTCAACTGCTCGATCGGATTGCACAGTCTCTTGGAGAATTGGAGAAATCACCACTCTATCTACACAGCCCGAGCACACCCTGCTCAGCCTGAGTAGCAATCCGACCAACCGAGCACTATACTGCTCGGTCGAGCATACGAGGGAGTCTCTTAAACTTTTAATTTTCAGTGTCTGATCGGGTCGAGCAGCCTCGTTGCTCGATCGAGTCGATTTATCCTGCATTCATGGGCCCCACCGCCAAATGAGTTGGGTTTTTAACCCAAATCATTTTCGTTTTAACCCTAAGTACTCTAAAAATTCACCATAACTACCTAATTTACAGCCCGAGCTTCCCCTTCACTCCCCTACTCGATCCCCTCGTCACCGTCGTCCTCCGCCCGCGTCGCCGCTTGCGCTGCCCCTCCGGCCGTCCGATCTCATGTCAGCCTCTCTCCTTCTCTCTCTATCTCTCTCTCTATCTTTTCGCCCCTCCCTCTCTCTCCTTCCTGCCTTCTTCCCCCTTTCTAATCGATGGCACCGCTGACGGTGCCGCCCACCCAACCACCCCAATGCCCCCCACTGCCAGTAAACCCATCCCCCTCCACCATTCCCTCTCTCATCGGATCGCACAAACCCCCCAATTCCCGATCGTCGCTACCCTAGGGCATGGCTGTTGCCGCTCGGCCCGCTGACCGAGCACACTAGTGCTCGGTCAGCACTTTCCCACTGAGTAGCATAGCTCGGATCGAGCAGTAGCACTGCTCGATCGAGCACCCCAAATTCAGCATGTCCCCCATTTTTAATGCCTTATTCTGACGTTTAATTGCTTCTATTGCAGGTATTCCTTGCCTACGTCAGCAGCTGCTGCCAGGACTATCTTAGGGGAGATCTTGGCACTCGCATCGGTCGCACATTCGGTACACTCTTTCCTTTATTTATCTTTATACCGATGCATCATATTACCATCGACACATTGGTTCACACGCGAGGAGCCGCCACCCCTCCCATTCATGGGAAGAGGTCGTCGTCCGGCGCCTCCTCTTCCCGCCCCACACGTCGCCCTAGGCTCACCACCACCGTCGCAGTCGCTGTCGCTGCCACCATCCCCACCATTGCAGCACCGATCACGACCACTACCATCCCCACCACTACCACACCTATCATGTCCGCCATTATCTCTACCACCACAACCCCTATCTCTACCACAGCACCCCCCACCTTTCCATCATCACCCCCACACCCTGCCTCCACCAGAGATGCTTTACCGACATGTCTACGTACCTACGACATTACTTTCAGAGACGATGCACATCGCGAGCACTTCGTTAGGCTCTCGCAGCGTCGTCTTGTCCCTACATTGTTCATAGACGTGCCTACCCTCAGATCCCTCGAAATCCTTCAGGGGGTCCATCACCTGTACCGAGCGATTGGCTTCGATCGCTTCCTCGGTGTCCACGCCCCCACCTGCTCCCACATTGCCCTGGAGGCCCTTAGCTCCCTCGCTCGCACCCCTGCGGGTGACAGGATCACTTTTTGCCTCATGGATCATGATTGCACTATTACACATGCCATGATCCGCGAGTACTTTCACTTCCCAGCCATCCCCGAGCCCAGAGCCGCCTTCTTTCCACACTATGATGTTGACACATTCGATGCTCCCGCTTTTTGGTAGCTTATCTCAGGCCTAGATCACTACCGCCCTAGCCGGACGAATGCATCATGCATTGTGCATCCATGCCTTCGTTACGCACAGAGGCACTTAGCCACTACTATCTTCTGCAGGCCTAAGGTCAGGACCATGTCCCTACCAGAGCTTACCCACCTTATGGGTATGACCCGGCCTTTATGCTTTCACCTAGATGGCTCCCTGCGCCCCTTCATTCTTTCAGACACAGCTCACTGGTTGTGACACCGCCTTCGACACACTGCCACCACCTACTTCTTCACGGACATCTGCTGCAGCAGATTCTTTACCATTTTTGCCCGGATGCTCGACATACACATTCCCGATGACCTGGCGACCCCTGTTGGACCCACTCGTTTGACTCTTGGTGTCCTAGAGCATATGCATATCATCAGACCTTACGGGGATCGTCACTAGTCCTATCTTGTAGGCACCCACCACACGCTACACATGGTACTCCCCTCCCCGCACCTTACCCATATTGCTCCCGTCCAGCTGAGCTGGATGATTCCTCGGTCGACCCACTCCCTCCCCTACATGTACTCGAGCCCCCAGGAGCACCCGCCGAGGCAGCCGCCGATGACCCGGTGCCACGCTTCGCTGAGTACGAGTTGCATGACATTGTAGCCCTTGTAGCTGGCCTTCCAGTACCACCCACACACCCACCACCCTCGGGAGCCGTTTCTTCCACCACCTCTGTATCCACCGAAGCTTCCACCACCATCGAGTCTTCGGGGACTGTCTCCGCCTCTTGCCCCGAGACTCAGACTTCTCTCTCCACCGTTTTCATACCGGAGGGCACCGATATACAGTCCGCTCCCGATCTCACAGATCTTGACTTTCCAGAGCACAACCCAGCCCCCACTCTTCCACCTCTCAGTGACCTCATAGCTTCACTTCCTATCTCTTTAGGTCCCCACATTCGCCTCTCCGGCACCACTTCGTCGCCATCAGCGGCCATCTTTACTGAGAGCGTCTCGATGTCTGTCCACACTTTTGTGTCAACGACCGCTCTTTCTTCAGCTGCTGCTGCGTTCCCTTCGAGCTCACCCTCTCCGACTTTCCACCCTAGGCACCGTGCATCAGCTGCACGTGACCGCTTTATGAGAGTGGTGACTCACCGTCACGTTCCCCGCCCTCCACCCGACTCTCTTTCCACAGACAGTCTTCTTTCAACGCTGGAGGAATCGACTTCTCACCTTCGATGAGATTTCGACCTCTTCATACACTCTACAACGACACATCACTCGAGAGTTGAGGCGGACCTTGCCTCCATTATAGACCTCCTCAGGACACGTGGACCACCTCCAGTGATCCTAGCACACGCCCCACCACCCAGGCCAGCCACTGTCACTTCCCTCTCACCACTCAGTGCTACACATTCACAGGCTTCTGCAGAGCCTGCTCCTGCCACTTCTGAGTCGGTCGTCACAGTAGATCCCATGTCTGCCCTAGTGCTTCATTCAGCTGAGCCTTCCACTACCACCACTAATCTCCACACAGACCCACCAGTTGAGCCTCAGCCAGGTCCACCACACTACCTGGTCCATAGCAGAGGGACCCATCACCACCCCAGATGGTGGTGCCTCTGCTTGATGTCGTCCCTACCTGTTTTTGCCTCCCCCATTTATTTTCGGTGCCCATCTATCTGCTCGGGGCCCTGATTTCCGACAGCTTGGGGGAGGACCCACTCATGCATCATTTTCATTCAGCATTGCATCATGTCATGTCATTATTTTCTTTTTGCATAGTTTTTATTTTTATATCTCCCCGCCCACCCCACCCTATTTAGCATCATCTCCCACCTACTAGCGTTTTCTTAGCAGTGAGGACACTGCTAGGTTAAGCTTGGGGGATGAGCGCTACCGCTTTATTTTTCATTTTTTCATTTTTTTCCTTTTACATTTTCTCCCCTATTTCAGTTTTTATTTCACTCTCTCACCACTTTTCCACTTCCTTTTCCTTTTACATTTTCTGCATCATATTTTCTGCTTTTTACCATGTATGCATCTCTTTTTCTTCATTTTCCTATTTTCTCCGCCTTTTTCTCTTTTTATGCTAAGGATGTTTCGCATGATGATACCTCTCGTAGCCTTAGTAGTTATTCACGATGCTTGCTATCTGTTGACATGCTATTAGGGTAATTTCAGTTCTACTATCTACATGCGTGTATTTTCTTTTGCTGATCTATCTGATTTAATGCTTGAAATGAATTGAAAATCAAATGCATGAATTAGTATCTAGTATGCACTATGTTGGGTAGTGCACCTAGGTTCACGCATCACTAGAACACTTGGAGCATCTGTTTTATATCTTATTCACTTCTGCTTGCATGCCTGATATCATTGTGCCTATTGCTGCATGCTTTTTCAGTATTCATCTAGAGGAATGAAAATATCCATGCTATTTATGAGTTTAGTTAGAGTATTATTTTATCAATCCATTGTGAACCTCTTATGAGTGAACCGAGAGATTTATTATTTTCCTTCTTCACATATCTATATAGGTCTCTACATGTCAGTTGGTTACACCCCCACAGCTATACTTACAGCATCTCACTTTCCAAACCCAAAAAGAAAAAGTATAGCTTCTAATTGAAAAGAAAAAATAAAAAAATGTGTATATAATCATATGTGAAAAAGAAAACAAAGAAAATGAAGGAATAAAAATTGTTTTGTATCCCTTCATTAGAAGATATCATAAATACTGGGAAGAAGAAGAGAAATTCCATATCCTATTCCTAAATGCGACGCCTCAAGCTAAGCTTGGGGGGGGGGGGGGGGGTGAACCAACTGATCACATGAGTGAGTATGACATTAGAGTGGAGACGGTGTATAACGGGGAGATTTGATAATACTTAAACTTTATGAAACACTTTAGTTTTTGGAGATTTTTCATGAATCGAAATGAATAACTGAATAGCATGATCCTTTCTATTCTCTATTGCATGCTGCGTGATTTCTATATGTTCCATGTGTATCTGTGATTGAAAACTGCATTGCCAACTTCTTTATACTAGACTCTATGGATTGCATGAGATTGATATGAGTTGATGTCGTTATTTCAGTAGATCCATATCTTTTGTCTGTATCGCATGCTAGACATATGATTTGTAAAACGTGAAATTTCCATTCACATGTATTGTTATTATTCAGAGCATCGTGATATACTGCTTAGGCTTGAGATCTGACCGAACATCCTTAGCACCCTCCATCCACTTCCATTCTCTTCTCTTCTTATTTTTATTTCTCATGTCCTTTTGTTTTCCTCCCGGCGTACCTAGTATTCGTCTTCCTCGAGGACGAGTAAGAGGTAAGCTTGGGGGATTTTGATGTGTCCATATTTTCTACTTTTTTCATATCATCATGGCATCGCATTCCATGCCATTTTTGCATCCAAATCCCATATTTTCCTACGATATCGCATTTCTAACGTTATATTCGAGTTTCGTAGAGTTTTATGAGTTTTCAGGGATTTTGGAGCGATTTGGGACCCGACCTGGGTATGGACACATCTGACACGTCCGTGAGCTTATTGGCGAAGCTTTGCAGGAGTTCACCATATTTTTGGAGCCATGGGAGGAGAAGAGAGAGAGCAAGAAGAGATGAGGGGCTGCTTTCAGCAGATTCAGTAAGAGATTCCCAGTCGACTCGACCGAACAGAGCAGCTGCTTGGTCGAGCAGATGCAAATGCAGAAGAGGAGGTTGATACGGGGATGGCTCGGACCGAGCACCTAAGTGCTCGGTCGAGTAGCGCCAAATTTCAAAGCTGAAGCAACTCCTTGCACGGACCGAGCAACTTCCTCAGCGATCGAGTCAGCTGTCTGCTCGGACCGAGCAGAGCTGACTCGGCCCATGCAGGCAGAGTGAAGATTTTAGAGAATTTCGATTCCCTGTCAAGCTCGATCGAGCGGCACATCTGCTCGGACCGAGCGACCGACCGAGCAACAAGATGCTCGACCGAGTCACCCACTCGGTCGGTGATGCTGAGGCATTTTTTGGAAGTATTTTGTGGAGCCGTCTGTTGCGCGATCTGGGGGGAGTGAAGTCTGGGAGCTGGCGACGTCGATAGGGGGCAATTCATTTGGAGTTTTTGAATACGTTTTTGGGTGAGTAAAAATTAGAGAGAATTTGTGTTAGGTTTTAGATTAAATTTCTGGATACTATTTGGATCGAATTTCTTATGGAGATTGGTTGCTATTGCGTTTGGGAATTTTTATTCTTCTTTGGATCTATTGCTCATCTATTTTCTTCATCTCTCGCTGTAAGTTTTTAATCTTTATTCTATCAATTGCCATGATATTTTCATCTCTAAATATTGAGTTTTTATCCATCAACAATGTCATGAGTGAGTAATTCTTTCTAGGGTTGATGGGTTAGCCCTAAGATCCTTGGGGGAAGACGTAGATCTGGATCCCTAGGTTGAATTAGGAATTTAGGGGAGTATTTCGGTTGATCCTACCGAATCCCTAGATAACCCATACTGAGATCATGCTCACGGTATGTGGAATTGATGTGCTTAAGGGGTATCCTTGGGATTTGAATAGGGAAATTGGTGGATCCAACCAAGGCTCGTGACCATGCCCGGCTCATGCCTTGAGGGGATCCATCAAAAAACTATATCGCTACGTTGACGGCTACTGCCACCGAAATACCTCACAATTCTAACCCACGAGAGTGGTACGAATTGTGAGATTAATCCCCTAACCCTAATGCAACGTAAGGATACTATTCCAACGTCGATCCCCGACGATCTTAGCAGTGATCCCTAACGCCCTAGTCCTTTTTATTATTAAAACAACAACACCCCAACCAATTCCTTCAACCCAATACATATCTCAATTCGAGATATAGAAGTGAACTGAGAACCCAAATACACTATCACCGTCCTTGTGGGATTCGATATCTTTTATACTACAACTTGACACAGTCCGCTTGCGGATTGAGCCAGGAATTGACACCTAAGAGCCATACCATGCCTGGCGATCGTGACACCGCCAGGTGGAATCTTGGTGTAGGTTTCGGGTGCGTCAGGAGTCGCAAGAGCAGATGCTGGCGAGGCCTATCCCCTGGGCCACTTTCAAGGCGAGATTTGATGAGGAGTATTTCCCTCGAGCTGCCAGGAGGGAGCTGATGCAGCAGTTTATCAATCTAAAGCAGTGGAATCTGACAGTGGATCAGTACCACCAAGAGTTCACCAGACTGAACCGCTTTGCACCAAATTTAGTTCAGACCACTGAAGATCGAGCTTGACCGGCGCCCCGTTTACGGTTTGGGCGCGGTGTCGTTTTACCGCAAGTGCACGGTTAGTGTAGGGTGCAGGTTCATCGAACTTAGGGAGGTGGATGGCTTGAATGGCTACTAGCCTCGCCTAGGTTGTGTGCTAGCTATGCGGACAATATGGGTGGAAGTGTAGAAATAAAAGAAAGAAATAAAAAGACACGAAATGAATCCCCGCTAACACGGGCTAGAGCATTCATGAAACTTGGAATTTGACTTGACCCAGGGTGAGACATTGTCCCAAAAGGTGGTACCTAGCGTCCATGGCCCGATATTCCTGTCGGTGCCTAGTACGCTAGGCCTACCTGGTTTCGGACGGTGGGCATTCCCATGTCCATTAACACCTTCCGCAGCCGGGAGCATTAAGGCCACAATGATAACTCCCAACATTTCGTCCAAGCCGTTCCCACGTGCGAGGACTCGATGTCTACGCTAGGGGCGTGAGCTATGGCTAGGGAGTCAACCGCCAAGTTTATTCCCCCTTGGCCCGACGGTCAGAGGCGGTCTTTTTTCCGCCAATGACAATGAAACACCCCCGTGTAACCCTAATGGCCAAATAGGTCGAATGTGATTTCTAGCAATACATCAAGGCGGATCTTGACTGGACAAGATATCGGAACCCAATCCCCAACACAACTAGTGTGTTGCCGTACTAATTGGACCCAGATTGCTAGAAATCCCCATTGACACAATTCATCAAACACATGCCATGCAATCAAGTCAAACCTAGTTTTCCAAGCATCAATCCTACCCTAACCCGTATTAGGGTTCATCAAGAGCTACTCAATGGTGAAGAACATAAAAGAAAGCAATAAAAATGACAAACACACATTCACCATTGAGCAAAATGAAAACAATACAAAACAACGGAAAATAAGAGGAAGAAATACTTATCTTGAGTTTGAATCTTCAATCCAATACAAGATTTATTGATCAAAAGATCTAATCTAAACTAACCTAAGCCCCCTAGCAAAGGGGCTGAAAAAGCCCTAAAAACTGAAGAAGATCCCCTTTGAGTCGGCCAACCACGTGTATTTATAGCACCCCTTCGAAACCCTAATGGTTCGGGTCCCAAACCCGCAGAAAAATCATCACCCGATCGGTTGATGAGTCAACCGATCGGGTGAGAGCCATGAAGATCTTCAACCGGGCGATGAGGCGAGCGGGTGGCATGATCGAGTCTCGTTCGAGGAATTGCGGCTACAGGTGAACCGATCGGGTGAAATGTCACCCGATCGATTGGAATTGAGCTCCAATTTCCAGAGAGAGAGAGGTCGGTTTGAACCGGTTGGTGACCCGGTCGGTTGACACTTTCGTTTGTTCAGCGGCTGACCGGGTCATGCACGCGTGCATCACTCGATCGGTTGGCCTATCCAACCGATCGAGTGTGGGGCTGAAAGATGACGATCTTCGTCGTTTGGCCCCCTGGATCACGCGTGACTCCTCCCGTTGCTCCGGGGACTCATGATATCGTCGTTTTATGTCCCGTACGCGGCAAACTCCTGCAAACATACAAAAACACGAAAAAGTGAAAGAAAACAAGAAAACACGAGAAAACGAATACAAGACGGTGGAAAATAGCGGAAAAACACATAAGAAAACGTGCGTGAATATATGAAATATAAACACACGTCAAAATCCCCCAAGCTGAACCCTTCCTCGTCCTCAAGGAAGACGAGTGAGCGTAGGAGCTCGGAGGGAGAAAATAGAGAGGAAGAGAGAAAGAAGAGAACTCTAAATCCTAAATCTCCCGTCAGGGCCAACAAAACCAAAAACGACACACCAAGGAAGCAAACACCAAATCACATCATTAAACCGAGGAATACGAGTCCAGACAAGTGCCGTGGGCCCATGCCGTGAAGCGTGAGTGAGTGTGGTCGTGTGCTAGCAGTCGGTGTCACTATCTACATCGTGCAATAAACTCCATATACACAAATCCAAGAAATGACCCAAATATCGATTCGATTTAGAAATAGCGGTTAATATATAGCTCAAGCATGCATGAGAAGAGTATGAGAATAGAAACGCATCATGTGTCAAGGACTCCACAGCTAGGGACCCGGACTTCACCACACTATCCCCTAGATAATAGCTAGAGATTCCCTATTCCAAGTGTTTTCGAAAGCGAGGGGGGTTGAGATGATGTGGAGTAGAACACTCGGTGCAAATTCTCGCCTTCCCTTTATTCTCGATAGGTAGGGAAATATTCACACACATTTTTTTTGGGTTTTGGATATATGTATTTTTTTTTGGATTTTTGGCTATACATATGTATTTTTTTTCTTTTCTCTTTTCTTTTCTTTTTGGGTTGTTCTTTTCTCTCTTTTTTTTGATTTTTGGATTTTGGGGTATGTACACGTGTGTACTCTCCCAAGTGGGAGAACGGTACACGACGAGGGGATTTGCACCAAGTAAAATAAAAAAAAGAAATCTGATTCTAAACACTTGGGCAAGGGAGATATTTCGCTAATCAGAGCATAGGCTAAAACGGGTTATCCTAGTCCTAACTGTGGAATCCCGACACATGCGAAATGAAGCATACGATATATATTTTCATGCGTACAGAAGCAGATAAGAGAGGAAAATACCGCATATTCAAATCGAAGCATGATAATCTAGGGGTCATTACTGGATAGGTATATAAATCAACATCACAAAATAGAAGCACACCACCTAGCTAGTCACGACTCACGACTCACGACTCACATAAAAGCAAAGTGGACCCACGAAACATAAATCAGTAGGACTCGACTTCCTAGGGTTAGTGAAAGTGATTATCGAAGCCATGCTAGGTGTGTGTGTAGTTTTGTGGAAATTCATCATATGAGGTCATCTCTAGGAGAGAGAGGACAAAAGAAGAGAAGAAAAAAGAAAAACACGAAGAAAAACGACTCAGAAACGAAGAAAAACGACACAAATGACGCACGAAGTGCGACTCCCCCAAGCTGAAACTTGCATTGCCCTCAATGCAATAATAGTTTATACGGGAGGGCAAAGAAAATGGGGGGTTGCGCACCGACACAAAAAGTGAAAAACATGAAGAACACATGAACGAAACTAAAAAATAAAGAAAAAGAAACACTCAAATAAAAGATATAAAACATGACAAAAGAATACATAGACACAGACACACAACAACGAAACGCGAAAGCATGCACACAAATCGATTTCCCCCAAGCTGAACATGACAATGCTAGCGAAATGATTTGATCAATGTGATGCAGAAATATGCTAGGGAAAATCGGAAAAGGAAAGAAAGAAATTAAAATGCAGGAGAGGACGAGTCCTCGTCCTCCTCGGTAGAGGATGGGGGTGAAATGATAGAAGGGCACGACATGAAGGGTTATTATGATGCAAAAGCAAATCCTAGATACGCTCTCCTGGCTAATGAGAGGAGACGAGATTATTCTAATCTAAACTAGAAAGCTGTAAATTTCTACACTACTGGATTAGGATACACCTGAGCATAGGCAGATCCAAGATCTGGAGTGGGGCATGTAGCTGCTCTAACTGCTCCTTCTGTGGCTCCACCAGAAGCGTTGTGCCACGTGTACCAATGGACCCAAGCAATGCACCTTCAAGCATCCCTCGTAGGTGTCCACCTGTGACCTGCAAAGGACGAGGTGCATTAGTCCATGGCAAGAAATTATTTCCCAAAATAAATGTATCCCAGAGATAATGGTCAACATAAGATGGAAAAATAATAAAAGGGTGACGAATACTCCCTGAGAATGGGTCGTTATCCTCTGTACTAACGACGACCAAATCCTCGCTCTCCATGAGAAGTGGCTCTCCAGGTGGTGACACACCGCAGCATACCTCAAGGGAAGTAGATCATGTGTCCTGCGAGAGGTATGGTGTGTCAAATATATATGAGTCTAAAGAAATAGGAAGTGAAAAGCGAGACTCAAAAGTGGAGTGAGAGTGAGTATGAAAATCTCCCTGAATAGGGGCAATATGCTCAAGTAGATGCTCAGCCGCAGAAGAAGTGGAGAGCGACGGCAGAGGTAGATGTGACTCGGGCTCCATGAAGTGGACCATCATATCCAAACCCTCATGCACATTATCCTCGACGATATGCTCATACTCCACCATCTGACCGATGTCCTGAATGACATCCTCATGGTTGACCACAGACCAAGGAGGAAGCTGCGACAGAGATGGCTGTGGAGGTGGGTGTAGAGCGGACCCCTCGTATGTGGTCGAGGTGTCCTCGTCCTCACGCACATCCTCCTCGTCGGTATGCATAATATCTGTAAACTCCTCAGTGCTCTCATAGGACTCATGTGGGGTATCCAAATCAAGACAAGAAGTCTCTCCCACAGATCCTATAGAAATCACCCCATCCTCACTATCATCATCAAAAAATGCTTCGTCATCCAAGTGGTAGTGTTGGAAAAATGGGGTATCGGCATGAGATGTGTCTATGGTGGCCGATGAGATGGTGGTCTCAACCATGAAAGTGGGTATATCCTCTCCTTAATCCCCTCTCCTCGGTGTAGGCTCGGTGATAGGTACCATCAAGTTTTGTAATATTTGGCATTGGTTAAACATGGCACTTTCAAGGAGAGACGCGAGGCTTGATTCTTCTTGTGTTTGTGGAGGGATATAAGGTTGAGGAAATGGATGGGAGGTGTTTGGGCTATGGTTGTGGGAAAATGTTTGGCCTTGGTGTAGGGGGCGGCTCTCAAGCGTAAATGTGCAATCATAACACACGTGCCCCGCCATCCCACAAGTCTCACAAACCACAAATGAATATGGATCATAGCCTTCCATCTGAGCATCGAAATTTGATCTCCACATGGCAATATTAAAGATACCTGGACAACAAAAATAAGAAAACTAGAGAGGAGCGTCAATAGTACAAGAAAATAACAAATAGATAATATAATGATGGGGGAAAAATTTCTTGGTTATTGTATTTTTTTTGCGTAGTCTAACGAACCCAAGCTAAGCTAATATCAAACCGAACGCCTCCCCGACAATGGCGCCAAAAACTTGACCGGTGCCCCGTTTACGGTTTGGGCGCGGTGTCGTTTTACCGCAAGTGCACGGTTAGTGTAGGGTGCGGGTTTATCGAACTCAGAGAGGTGGATGGCTTGAATGGCTACTAGCCTCGCCTAGGTTGTGTGCTAGCTACGTGGACAATATGGGTGGAAGTGTAGAAATAAAAGAAAGAAATAAAAAGACACGAAATGAATCCCTGCTAACACGAGCTAGAGCATTCATGACACTTGGCATTTGACTTGACCCAGGGTGAGACATTGCCCCAAAAGGTGGTACCTAGCGCCCATGGCCCGATATTCCGGTCGGTGCCTAGTACGCTAGGCTTACCTGGTTCCGGACGGTGGGTATTCCCATGTCCATTAACACCTTCCGCAGCCGGGAGCATTAAGGCCATAATGATAACTCCCAACATTTCGTCCAAGCCGTTCCCACGCGTGAGGACTCGATGTCTACGCTAGGGGCGTGAGCTATGGCTAGGGAGTCAATCGCCAAGTTTATTCCCCCTTGGCCCGACGGTCAGAGTCTTTTTCCCGCCAATGACAATGAAACACCCCAGCGTAACCCTAATGGCCAAATAGGTCGAATATGATTTCTAGCAATACATCAAGGCGGATCTTGACTGGACAAGATACCGGAACCCAATCCCCAACACAACTAGTGTGTTGTCGTACGAATTGGACCCAGATTGCTAGAAATCCCCATTGACACAATTCATCAAACACATGCCATGCAATCAAGTCAAACCTAGTTTTCCAAACATCAATCCTACCCTAACTCGTATTAGGGTTCATCAAGAGCTACTCAATGGTGAAGAACATAAAAGAAAGCAATAAAAATGACAAACACACATTCACCATTGAGCAAAATGAAAACAATACAAAACAACGGAAAATAAGAGGAAGAAATACTTATCTTGAGTTTGAATCTTCAATCCAATACAAGATTTATTGATCAAAAGACCTAATCTAAACTAACCTAAGCCCCCCCAGCAAAGGGGCTGAAAAAGCCCTAAAAACTGAAGAAAATCCCCTTTGAGTCGGCCAACCACGTGTATTTATAGCCCCCCTTCGAAACCCTAATGGTTCGGGTCCCAAACCCACAGAAAAATCATCACCCGATCGGTTGATGAGTCAACCGATCGGGTGAGAGACATGAAGATCTTCAACCGGGTGCTGAGGCGAGCGGGTGGCATGACCGGGTCTCGTTTGAGGAATTGCGGCTACAGGTGAACCGATCAGGTGAAATGTCACCCGATCGATTGGAATTCAGCTCCAATTTCCAGAGAGAGAGGTCGGTTTGAACCGGTCGGCGACCCGGTCGGTTGACACTTTCGTTGCTTCAGCGGCTGACCGGGTCGTGCATGCGTGCATCACCAGATCGGTTGGCATATCCAACCGATCGAGTGGGGGGCTGAAAGATGGCGATCTTCGTTGTTTGGCCCCCTGGATCACGCGTGACTCTTCCCGTTGCTCCGGGGACTCATGATATCGTCGTTTTATGTCACCTACGTCGGCAAACTCCTGTAAACATACAAAAACACGGAAAAGTGAAAGAAAACAAGAAAACACGAGAAAACGAATACAAGACGGTAGAAAATAGCGAAAAAACACAGAAGAAAACGTGCGTGAATATATGAAATATAAACGCACGTCAGAGCTCAGAGATTCTTGTAGGGTTTATCCTTGGAGCTGCAGAGTCTGATGTCCTCTTCAGACTTAGACTCTTACCAGAAGTTGCTAATAGCTGCCAAAAGGCAGGAGCTGATTGCCAATCAGAGGCGAGGGTAGTATTCAGGTACAGGGAGAGTCCTATGCAGCAGGCTAGAGCTGTGGTTAGGCCAGTGATGAGGCCTAATCAGTCCATGCAATTTAAGAGGCCAGGTGGGCCTAGTCTGAAGATGTGCAATCATTGCGGCGAGACTGGTCATGTGAAGGACCAGTGCAGGAGGCTTCTGGGTCGGTGCTTGATTTGTGGAGATGCTTCGCATACTTTGAAGGATTGCCCGAGTGCTAAGCAGCCGTGGAAGGCACCAGTTAGAGTTCAGTAGCAGAGAGCTCCAGTAGCTACCGGACGTGGAGTGCCTCTCATTCCCCAGAAGCAGGCTTTCCAGCAGGCCGTTCAGCCTATGAGGCAAGCTTTCACGATGACTGCAATAGAGGCGGAGGCTGAGGATGGAGTTATTGCAGGTAACCCTCAGACTAGTCTTTACTTTTCATTAGTTGATCTTGCATGTTAGATTAGACCTTGTTTGCTAGAATAGGTTTTGATTGCTAGCTTGTTTGTTAGGGATTATTCTTGTTTGTGATTGTCTTGCTCGGGTTCTCTTCGATTCCGGTGCATCCATATGCATATTATCTCGGAGTTTTGTGGACAAGCATTCTCTGACACTTTCCCTCTTTCCAAGAGTTGGGATATCGCTACGGGGAATGGTGTGATCTCGGTATCTCTTGGTTGTCAATCTTGTCCCTTGGTAGTTTGTGGACTCGAGCTTTACGTCGACTTTATCATCCACGACATTACCAATTATAATGTCGTTCTCGGGATGGATTGGCTTAGTTGCTTCTTTGCTACGATCGACTGTCGACGGAAGAAGGTGATGTTTGAGATTCCTGGTTATCCGACCTTCGAGTTCAGTAGCAGTAGCAGTTCGATTGGGCCTGTTAGATTTCGGGCCAAGCCTGTGGTGGAGCTTGTGGCTACGCAGATGGAGGTGAGTAGACCAGCTGTGGTGAGAGATTTTGATGTTGTCTTCCTCGAGGAGTTGTCAGGACTGTCGCCCGATCGAGCTCTTAAGTTCTCGATTGATCTTATTCTGGGAGTGCAGCCCATTTCGAAAGCACCATATCGTATGGCTCTGGTAGAGTTGGAGGAGCTACGTAAACAGTTGGACGAGCTTTTGCAGAAGGGATATATCCATCCGAGTGTGTCTCCGTGGGGAGCACATGTTCTACTGGTGAAAAAGAAGGATGGTTCGCGTCGTATGCGCGTGGACTACAGAGATTTGAATACTGTCACCATCAAGAACAAGTATCCGTTGCCGCGGATAGACGAAATTTTCGATCAGCTCAGAGGATCGAAGGTATTCTCTAAACTGGATCTCAGGAGCGGATATCACCAGCTGAGGGTGAAGAAGGAAGATGTGTAGAAGACATCGTTCAGAACGAAGTATGGACACTACGAGTTCGTGGTTATGCCTTTCGGTGTGACCAACGCCCCTGTAGTTTTCATGAACATGATGAAACTGATATTCTACGACTTCTTAGATAAGTTCGTCATTATCTTTATTGATGACATCTTGATCTATTCGAAGTCGGAAGAGGAGCATGCTGAGCACTTGAGGACAGTTCTAGAGATTTTAAGGAAGCATCGCTTATATGCGAAGTATTCCAAGTGCGAGTTTTGGCTGGATAGAGTTGCCTTTCTTGGACATATGGTGTCAGGAGATGGCATAGCCGTTGATCCAGAGAAGATCAAGGCTATCAGAGAGTGGCTGATTTCACAGACAGCGTCAGAGATCAGGAGTTTTCTTGGACTAGCAGGATATTACCGACGCTTCATCAAGGATTTCTCCCGGATTGCCGAGCCGATGACTAGACTGACGAGGAAGGATATACAGTTCGTTTAGTCTGATGCTTGTGAGGAGGCCTTTTCTGTTCTGAAGGAGAGATTGACGTCTGCACCTGTTCTAGCTGTGCCTGATCGGAGTGGAGGTTTCGAGATCTTTTGCGATGCTTTTGGCAAGGGTCTCGGTTGCGTTTTGCATCAGTATGGACATGTGGTCGCGTACGCTTCTCGACAGCTTAAGGCTCGAATTACCCGGCGCAGGATTTGGAGTTGGCTGCAGTCGTATTTGCGCTCAAGATTTGGAGGCATTTCTTGCTGAGTGAGAAGGTGAAAATTTTCACTGATCACAAAAGCTTGAAATATATCTTTATGCAGAAGGAGCTCAACATGCGACAGTGTCGATGGTTGGAGCTTATGGCGGATTATGAGATCGACTTGCAGTATCACCCTAGCAAGGTGAATGTAGTTCCTGATGCGTTGAGCAGACTTCCATCGGTTATGATGTTGACTTCACAGTGGAGGTTACAGCAAGATTTCTGTGAGTCAGGTATTGAGATTGTGCTTCTTGAAGAGGTTTCGTCGTTGATGTGTATGCAAATACAGTCGACGATCATAGATCGGATCAAGGCAGGTCAGGCTGGAGATCCAAATCTGAAGAAGATCCGTGAACATGTAAAAGCCGGTCTACAGACTGACTTTCTGATTCATGAGGATGGCTCGCTGAGGTATAGAGCCAGAGTTTGTGTTCCAACCGAAGATGTTAAAGACGAGGTGCTTATTGAGGCACATAGTTCGTCGTATTCTGTGCATCCTGGAGGCACCAAGATGTACAAGGACCTTCGCCTGAACTACTGGTGGCATGGCATGAAGTAGAGTGTGGCACTGAGTGTTGCCAAGTGTTTGGTATGTCAGCAGGTTAAGGCGGAATATCAGCGTACGTCTGGGTTGCTACAACCACATCCGATTCCGGAGTGGAAGTGGCAACACATCACTATGTATTTCGTGACTGGACTACCTCGGAGTCCGAAGCAGAACGATACGATTTGGGTAATTGTAGACCGATTGACCAAATCTGCACACTTTATTCCTTTCCGAGTAGGACAGTCGACGGAAACACTAGCGAAGAGATACATGGAGGTAAATTCTTTTACTCTCCATTTTTGTTTCCTTTCCCTAGTTTAGATAGTGATGTAACGTAAATCGTGCAGGAGATCGTGCGACTTCATGGAATCCCCGTGAGTATCGTATCAGACAGAGACACGAGATTCACATCTCAGTTTTGGCAAAGTCTGCAGAAGAGTTTGGGTACGAGTCTGAGTTTTAGTACCGCATACCACCCGCAGACAGATGGCCAGTCCGAGAGGACGATTCAGATTTTGGAGGACATGCTGAGGGCGTGCATGTTGAAATTTAAGGGATCTTGGGAGGATCATCTTCATTATGTTGAGTTTGCCTATAATAATAGCTACCAGGCAAGCATTGGCTTGGCGCCATTTGCCACGCTTTATGAGAAGAAATGTCGATCGCCACTGAGCTGGGATGACATTGGAGACATGGAGCTGTTATGGCCAGAGATGATTATGGAGGCTGTAGATGTTGTGAGAAACATCAGGGAGAAGCTGAGGATCGCACAGGACCGTTTCAAGCATTGGACAGATGCTAAACAACGACCATTGGAGTTTCAGCCTGGAGACCATGTTTTTCTCAAGATCTCTCCGAATCGAGGATTTATTCGATTTGGAAAGAGAGGCAAGCTGAGTCCAAGGTATATTGGGCCTTTTGACATCCTGGAGCGTGTTGGAGCTGTGGCTTACCGCTTGGCATTACAGCCATCACTGGAGGGAGTTCACGACGTGTTTCACGTATCTTAGTTACGTCGATACGTCAGTGATCCATCTCATGCTGTGGATTTCTCGGAGGTCATTGTCCGACCGGACCTGACCTATGATCAGCAACCAGTTGAGATTCTGGACAGATGACAGAAGCAGTTGAGGAATAAGACCATCGACCTGGTTAGAGTACTGTGGCGTCATGGTTCACCTGGAGAGTCTACCTGGGAGTGCGAGGAAGAGATGAGAGAATGCTACCCCCATTTGTTCCCTGACCAGTAGTTGTTAGAAATTTCGAGGGCAGAATTTTCTGTAAGGTGGGTAGGATGTATAGACCACTGTCCGTTGTACGTATTTTGGTGTGTATGTTGGTTCATGAGCGTATATTCGTATTTGTTTTTAATATTGTGTTTTTGTAGCTCAGACACGCGATCGGACTCCATATTCACGTTCTCTCGGAGGCGCGATCGCCCATGTACTTCCTTTTTAATTTTTAGATGTCCAGGGGTGAAATTGCATAATACGATTATTATGATTATTATTATTAACCTTTACTGAATCCTTCAAATCTAAAACAGTTTCTTAGTAAAAACAAAAAAAAAACAAAACGAAACCGAATTTTCGAACGCAACTGGGTTTTGTTTTAAAACCTATTCCTATTAATTATTTGTTACACCTAATAACTAAAAATATCTAATGTTGTTAGTTGAGAATCAAAACTTTGAAATCTTAAAACAAAAGGAAACAGTTGAATGAAATCTCAGGTTAATCTAATCCTATTCCTCAAAGATCCCAACGTCCCCCTCAACTTGCCCACGTCACAACCGTACACACTCTCCCCACTTTCCCCTCTCTCTCCACCCACGTGATAAGCCCTCACACTACACTTATTTATAAAAGAACCTAGGATTACTTTTGTTTTTCCCCTTCATCACACAGCACCTAACCCTAGGACTAAACAAGGACACAGCAGCCGCCCCTACCTATTGTCTCTCCTCCACGCAACGCACAACCTCGCAGACGCCGCACGACCCCGCCGGAATCCTGCCGGCTGTGCTGTCTCCAGGCGCGCGAACAGCAGTAGGCGCCAGACCTGGGCAGCCGCAGGTCGCCATCTTTGACGCGCTACTATCTTCCCATTGCCAGAGGCCGTTCATTTGCGGCCACCCCCGCCAGTCGCACCTCCCTTGCGTCGCCAGCAGCCAACCGGAGCCCCACGCCCTTGCGCAGGCCTGTCCCTTGGCCACAGCCTCCACGGACCCACGCCCTAGCCTTACTCGCGTCGCTCTGACCACCCTCAAGCCTCTGACGCCATGCAACAACCACCTGGTAGCAATGTAGGGGAACTCCTCAAAAGGTAAGTATACGTACATTAAAATATTTTAAGAGCAGTATGCTAATAGATAATGAAACCGTAAGTTAACTTAGTAATAGAATGTTAGCATGTTAGAACTATAGGGTTGATATCTTGTATGCATAAAACTCCTAGCTGCTGTTAGTTTTAATTGCTCTGCAGAATGTATTTTGTTCATTAGACTCTTGGGGGGGGGAAGGCTTACATGATCCTAATATCTGCCCCCACATTACTCATCAGAATTCACTACACATCAGGAATTGGTCATATGTGAATAAATACATGATATGGCAACCTGACGAAATTTTGCCTGTAATTTGTCTTTAGTATTCGGAAATATAAAAAACGAAAATGAACTTACAAATGCTAAAAATATATATATACTGATGAACTTAGTTTTAGTTGCATGTTAGACTATATAAATGTAATAGCAGTATTATTATTAATGATAAAGTATTGAAGTATGTTAGTTTATTAGAATGTTAGTAACATTAATAATATGATATGAACTGACGCCCCCCGCGTTTTGTGCGTGTTTGATGTGTGCAATAATATGATTGGGGGCGTGAGATTTAAATATTTGTAACAGCAAGTGCACGGTGTTGTAGTGTGGCTTTGGGTCGAACTCAGGGTGGCATGGATGTGCTTGTGTCAAGGAGGACCAAATTTACCCCTGGGCGAGCTAGCCCGAATCGGATGATGGGTTGTTACAGTAAATGGAATGCAAGGGATAAACAATATAAAGGAAAAACCCGGGACTTTGGTTTCCACCCTATCGAGCGATTCTCGTCGATACGGCCTACGGGTAGGATAACGATCAGAATTTGGGTCTACTGGTGAGACGTTGCCTCTAAGAGTGGTACCAGCGTCCCATGGGCCCGATATTCCGATCGGTGCCCAGGATGATACGTCGGACTTCCCGGGTTCGGTCAGTGGGCAATCCCGTGTTCATTAACACTGACCGACTCCAGGAGCACTAAGTTCGCAACGATAACTCCCAACGTCTCATCCTGTCGCTCCCGCGCGCTAGGATTCGACGTCTACGCTAAGGGCGTGAGCTATGGCTAGGGAGTCAACCGCCAAGTTTATTCCCCCTTGGCCCAACGGTCAAAGGCGGTCTTTTTCCCGCTGATGACAATAAAACACCCTGCGGAACCGTTAGATTCCTAATCCCTATCGATTTCCTAGTCATATGGACGCATCGGGAAGAGCCCACGAAGGGTTTCCACAAAATCCCAGATTTGGGAACTACTCACACATATTTAGTAAAAAGCGATCTAAAGTAAAATCGACCGTTAGAAACATGATCGGGCGATTGAAAAGCAGTAAGAGCAATGCTAATAACAATATATTAAAGTTTGACAAAGATCAGAAAACTTACAAATATATGAAAAATTACAGCCGTCAAGAGAGAGAAAAAACAGCAAAAAATAACAACTCTCGTTTCTGGAAAACCTAGGGGTCCTATTTATAGAATACGAAATCACCCGATCGGGTGAAAATTCACCCGATCGGGTGACCTGCTTCGTTTCTTCGGCAGCGCAAAATAGGATTCCACCCGGTCACCACGGCACGGTCGGTTGAGGCATGAGCTGATCGGTTGGATCTTCGTGCCGTCGGGTGAACCGGTCGGTTGATCTCTCCGTGTCGTGGCTTCGGAGAATCGGCTACAGGCGAACCGATCGGGTGAAAGTCACCCGATCGGTTGGCATTCAGCGTCAGAATTCCAGAGAGTTGGGGCATTTGAACCGGTCACTGAACCGACCGGGTGACTTCTTGGCCACTCCAACTTGTGTCCGGGTGGTGCATGCGTGCATCACCCGATCGGTTGGAAATGACCAACCGGTCGGGTGAGGGGCTGAAAGATGCGATCTTCGTCGTTTGACCCCCTGGATCACGGTGACTCCTCCCGTTGCTTCGGGGACTCATGATATCGTCGTTTTATGTCCCCTATGCCAGTAAAATCCTGCAAAATACGAAAAACACGGAAAAGTGAAAGAAAACAAGAAAACAAGAAAACACAAGAAAACGAATATAAGACGGCGGTAAAAAACGGAAAAACACGGAAGAAAATGTGCGCAAATATATGAAATATAAACGCACGTCAAAATCCCCCAAGCTGAACTCTTCCTCGTCCTCAAGGAAGACGAGTGAGAGTAGGAGCTCGGAGAGAGAAAATAGAGAGAAAGAGAGAAAAAGAAAACTCTATATCCTAGATCGCCCGTCAGGGCCAACAAAATCAAAAACGACACACCAAGCAAGCAAACGCCAAATCACATCACTAAACCAAGGAATACGAGTCCAGACAAGTGCCGTGGGCCCACGCGGTGAAGCACGAGTGAGTGTGGTCGTGCCCTAGCAGACGGTGTCACTATCTACGATGTGCGATAAAGCTCGATATACACAAACCCAGGAAATGACCCAAATATCGATTCGAATTGAATGAAGCGGTGAATATATAGTTCAAGCATGCATGAGAATAGAGAGAGAATCGAAACATATCATGCGTCAGGGACTCCACAACTAGGGTTAAGGAAATCACCACACTACAGCCTAGATAATAGCTAAAAAGTTCCTAAGCCAAGTGTTTTTGATAACGATGGGGGTTGAGATGATGTTGAGTAGAACACTCGGTGCAAATTCTCACCTTCCCTTTATTCTCAGCAAGTAGGGAAAATATTCACACGGGAATTTTTTTGGGTTTTGGGTATTTGTATTTTTTTTGGCTTTTTGGCTATACAATTTTCTTTTCTTTTCTTTTCTTTTCTTTTTGGGTTTTTCTTTTCTTTTCTCTTTTTTTTGGATTTTTGGGTTTTTGGCTATACACATGTGTACTCTCCCAAGTGGGAGAACGGTACACGACGAGGGGATTTGCACCATGTAAAACAAAAAAGAAATCGGAACCTAAACACTTGGAAAAAGGAAACTATTCTTGCTAGTTAGAGCATGGGCTAAATGGGTTATCCTAGTCCTTAATTGTGGAATCTCGACACATGCGAAACGAAGTATACGATATATATAAAGCATGTAGAAGAAGCAGACAGTAGAAGCAAATACCGCATATTCAAATCGAAGCATGATAATCTAGGGGTCATTCCTGGACAGGTATATAAAGTAAAATCACAAAGTAGAAGCACACCACACAGCTAGGTACGACGCACGACTCACAAAAAGCTAAGTGGACCCACGATGCATGAAATGCAAGAGGACTCGATATCCTAGGGTTTATGAATGTGATTATCGATGCCATGCTAGGTGTGTGTGATTTTGTGGAAATTCATCATAGGGTTCATCTCTAGGAGAGGGAGATCAAAAGAAAAAGAAAAAGAAAAACACGATGGAAAACGACTCAAAAACGAAGAAAAACGACAAAAATGACGCACGAAGTGCGACTCTCCCAAGCTGAAACTTGCATTGCCCTCAATGCAATAGAATTAAATACGGGAGGGCAATGAATAAGGGGGGAATACGCACAGACACAAAAATACACGAAAGACAAGAAAATCATACAAACGAAATTGAAAATAAGTAATAAAAATAAAAAGCACACCACACGACATAAAAACAGAAAATAAAATAAAATAAAATAAAATAAAGGAGGAAAATAAAAGGGAAAATCACACGACACGACAAATAAACAAACACACAGAGAAAAACAAAACACGACAGCACACCCAAAAAAATAGACTTCCCCCAAGCTAGTCATGACAGTGCTAGTAAGATGATGTGATCGTGACAATGCAGAGATATTTAAGGGGGGGTCAGAAAAAAAATGAAATCAAAAAGCAAGAGATGTGGAGTCCTCGCCCTCCTCGGAAGAGGGCGTGGATGGGTGGTCGGGGGAGGCAGGGGGTGTGCGGAGAAGTGGGGAAACATGTGGAGGAATAGGTGCAGTGGGAGTGTGAATGATGGGTGCAGTGTCGGTGGAGGTGGGTGGTGGTGGAAGTACATCGATCAAGGCGGTGGTAAAAGGGATAGAAATGGGGGGAGAAGGTGTGATGGTGACGGTAGTGGGTGGTGGTGGTAGAGATCTGGAGCGCACCTGCAATTTCTTGCGACACACATAGGCAGTGACGGAGGAGGAGGGAGGAGGAGGTGTGGGGGCGACAAAAGTGGTCGTGAGAGGAGTTGTGGATATGAGGATGGGAATAGATGTGGGATGGGGGATGATCGCCTAGGTGGGGGTGAAGGGTGTGGGGATGGGTGGGATGGTGGAGGAGAAGAGTGTGATGGGGGAGGTGACGATCGTCGAGGTGGTGAAGGTGGTGGTGAAGGGTGTGGTGTGGGTGGTGGTGGTCCGTGGAGGTGAGTGAGAAGGTGGAGGATGGCGGCCACGTTCCTCTCAAGTGCGAGGAAATGTGGGTGAGTGAGAAAGGAGGATGGTGATGGGTCTGAGGGGACAGAGGACCTGGCATGATTACGGAGAGCAGCGACCTCGGCCTCGAGAGCAAGGCGAGCTGAGGCCTGGCGGCGACCAAAAAAGTGGAGTGACGTGAAGCGGAAGTGGTGCTGGGAAGTAATGTGGAAGTAGTGCCGGCGGCGGTGGTCATGCTGGTACTGGACACAAGGCTGGAGATGGCCGCAGAAAGATCCTCAGCAGTGATAGGGCCAGGAGCACGGGTGGTGTGACTCGGGCCAGCCCCGATATCTCCCCAGGACGCAGGAATATCCTGCTCGCCTAAGTGGGTGGCAGGGGAAGGTGGTCTGCGTGTGTCCGGGGGAAAGAAAGGAAGGTGCAACCCTGCAAGAAACTCGGGATCGGGCGGAAAAGTCCAATCCGCCACTACAGCAACAGTCATGCGAGCGGGGTTGGGGAGAACGGTGTAGGGGCGAGGGGGGTGGCCGTAGTTGAAATCAAAACGACGATCAGGACGTGGCTTAATCATATGAATATGCCGCAGGACATCAAGATCTAGATGTGAGGGTCCTGCGGCGACGGGAAGACCTCGAGTGATGTTGATCTTAAATTGGGGATAAGAAGCGATGATAATGATAATTCCCCCACAACAAATCTTGCCCTTGCTGGCCCGACTAATCTCTAGGAGCTTATAAATAAGCGAGTCGCCGGCATGGACGGGGACAGTGGGGGCCCTAAAGCTAATCCCATAATCGTATCGAACGAAAGGGAAAGTCATGGCCCATAGAATGAAAAGATCAGGGATGGTCACGGTGCCTGACTCATCCCTGTGGAAAAATGCCGAGGATATGATCCGATGGGCCAGACGGAATATAGGATGGATGATGGAGGAGGCCTTGGCATTGCCTCAGGGATAGCGAGGGAGTATGGTGAGGCGGAACCAAAAGTTATCGACGTCAAATTCTGGTGGGTATCCGTAGTGTCGGATAGCATCGTCCCCAAGAATAGGGAAACCAAAGATATCATTGATCGTGTTCAGGTGAGTGCGGATGATTTTGTTACGCACCCGAAAAATGACGGTCGACCCCGACTCACAAACGAGTGAGGAAAGAAATTCAAGTGTGAGGGACGGATAAGATATGGCATGAGTGTTGAGGAAGGCCACCCAACCTAAGTTTGCGAAGAGGGTCTCGACCTTGGTGAATACACCGTGATCGACAAGTGATTGTGTGTGGGCAAACTTGGTCGATAGATGCCCCTGGGCATCAAGTCTATGGTAGAAGTCCTTGTGCTCCTGGTTCCGAAATTGGTACCCATGCGGGCCCATCATTGGGTTCTCAGGGGGGATAACAGGTGGGGGAGGGACCAGTGATAGTGCACGTGGTGTATTAGGAGGAGGACGTGTTTGTTTGCATCTCTTTCGAGACGGTTCCTCTTCCCGCATGATACCCTTCCCCTTATCACGATCTCAGGCCATAGTGGGTGCGTGAGTGTGATGCAAATGAGTGCAGTATATGATAGAAGCACGCACACACAACAATCATGCAAGATGATATTCTAGGGTAAAAAGTAAACTTTAGCAATGGAGCGAAGTTACCCAGCAGAGGTTGGAGTTCCTTACTTGAAATTGACCCCAATACCGTGCAATCGGATGGAGTGCGGAGCCGCGGCACTTCTCTTCAGCGAAAAATCCGAAAATGGGGGATTAGGGTTTGAGAAATCGAAATGGGGGAAAGAGAGGGAGATAGAACGATGGAGAGATGGAAGGGGCAGGTGGAGAGAGGGTCTAGAGGGGGAGTGGAGGTCGTGGGAGAGGTGTTTCGGCCGTTGGGAAGTCGGGGGAGACGAAACGACGGCAAAAACGGCGAGATCGGGCGAGAAAAACGAACGGGGGGGGGGGGGGGGGGGGGGGTATTTATAGGGTTTAAGTCGAACCGATCGGGTGAGTTGTCACCCGATCGGTTGACTTTTAGGTCGAGATTTTCAGCTGAAGAAACGCTACAGGCGAACCGGTCGGGTGATAATTCACCCGATCGGTTGGCCGCTCCACAAATTTTTCCGAAAGTTTGGTACAGCTCACCCGGTCTGTCACCTGATCGTTCTGCGTATCAACCGATCGGTTGATCATTTCCCAAAAAATTCCCGAGAATTTAGCCCAGTTCACCCGGTCTGTCACCCGGTCTCACATGCCTTCACCAGATCGGTTCGTTGAGCGACTGATACGGCCGACAGCTAATACATCCCAACCGATCGGTTGAGTTATCAACCGATCGGTTGGGGCCTTGTTTTTTGTAAAAGTGCACGAACGACCTTAGTCCCTCAACGGAAGTTCTTGCTGCTGGATTTATTTATTAAAATAGACAAAATAAAGTTAAAAATAGTCCTAAAATGGAAACAAAGGGTTAGAGCATGAGTTGCCTCTCATGAAGCGCATTTGTTTAACGTCGTTAGCTCGACACCCGTTGATGATGTTCAAGGTGGGCGATACGGGTGATGCCCAAAGTCTGGCATCGCTTCAATCTCACAGCTGGTAGGTTTTGGTGTAGCCGGTGGCGACAAGAAAGCTTGCTCGACCACTCTCCCTTTGTTGACGGGGTCCGGGGGCTTCTCCTTCATATTGGTATCCACTGCCACTTGCTTAAGGATCCGGACCTCATCCCTGGTGAGCCCCATGGGCTCTTTGCCTTTTCTCCTCGTAATAGGAGCTTTTGGGAATCCGGGAGGGGTCTCACGTCGGGCGACCGCCTCATCAGCAACATCATTCTTTGGTGAGCCAACTTGCTCTCCAAGATCTCCCAAGGGGTCGGGGGGGTTTCTCGAGAGAATTTCCCAGGAGCTTGCCTCCACAGCTCTCTCTTCTTCCAACTCCAGCACATTGATACTCAGATCGTCTGGGGGATCGGGGTGCTTCATCGACAACCCCAGGTCAAACTCCACTTTTTCTTGGCCGACGTTGAGGGAAAGCTTCCCATTCTTCACGTCGATTAATACACCGGCAGTGGCCATGAAAGGCCGTCCAAGAATGATAGGGGTGTGCATCCTCAGGCATGTCCATGACAACGAAGTACACAGGCACATGCACCCCTCTGACATTGACAGGAAGGTCATCAACAACACCCACCGGATACTTAACCGAATGGTCTGCAAGCTGTAGGGTCATTCCGGTGGGCTCCAATTCGCCCATTCCTATCCTCTTATACAGTGACAAGGGCATCAAACTGACGCTCGCTCCAAGATCGACGAGCGCACGATGTATTTTTACCTCTTCGATCGCACAAGGGATAGAAAAGCTCCCCGGGCCTTAAGCTTAGGAGGATTTGCTCGCTGGATAAGGGCACTACATTCTGCAGTCAGAACGACCTTCTCTTTTCTCGATCCTCGTGTCACCAAGTCCTTTAGAAATTTGGCGTAGGAGGGGATCGTCTTGATAGCTTCAAGGAAGGGGATTTGTAAGCTCAGATCTTTCACCATGGCAAAAAATTTGACATACTTCTCATCAATCTTGGCTTGGACAAGCCGTTGTGGAAAAGGCACAACGGGCTTGAACACTCTGAGGTTCCCTTCCTCATCCTTTTTCTTCACCTCTCCATAGACTCCCTCCGGAGTAGTAGGCTTTGGTGACGAAGCACCGTCGTCATTTAATTTCTCAATTGGTCGTTCCACGACCAACGGTGCTTCCGGTCCTTTGGGGGGCACTCTCATGGGTATTTTCATTCCGCTCCTCAAGACGATGGCGGACACGTTCTCATGCTCATGCGTGAGCGCCAAAGTCCGATTTACCCCGCTCGGGTTTACCTTAGGCTGTGGCGGTAATAGATTCTGCGGTCTCTGAAGGTTCGCCACTTGTAACCCCAGCTGGGTCACCTGATCAGTGAGGACTCTCTGTCCCATCTCCAGCTTCAGATTTATCTTCTCCTGGTTGGCGATGTATTGAGTCAAGAGGGACTCAACCGGAGAGATGGCCCTCTGCTGGCCATATTGTTGCTGGATGGGCTGCTGATTCTTTGGAGTGTACTGCTGGTATTGTTGTGGAGGTTGTTGCTGCTGAAATTGCTACTGCTGAAACTGCTGCTGAGGCCTAGCTGGCTGATATATCTGTTGTTGTTGCTGAGTCGACTGTTGATAAGGTGCCCGGCAGCTAAAGTTTGGATGATTCCGGTTGTTTGGAGACGGGTTGGAGTTGGTTCGTGGTGAAAAAGGCGCATTCCCCGTAAGATTGTAAAATAATGCGCTCGCCTGATCCAACGGTGGTGAGAGATCACCACCATCGAATTCTCCAAAGACTTCAGATTCCACCGCAGCAATCTGTTGTGTACCGGCGCCACCGGCGCCTACCATCAATGCGGAGATCTGGGTCGACAGTAAGTCAAACTTGCTGGATAATTTGTCGACGTCCTCGACTCTGTGGATGCCCCCAGATCTAGGTGTGGCTCTCTCGTCACACCACCGCTCATTGTTAGATGCCATATTTTCCAGAATCTGTCCGGCATCTTCTTCGCTTCTTGACATAAAGGACCCTCCAGCCGCGGCGTCCATGGAAGATTTCAAATCATCCCTCAACCCATTATAGAACAGATTTATGATCTGCCACTTGGGGAGCTCATGGTGGGGACATCTTCGCTGCATCTCCTTGTATCTCGTCCAAGCTTCGTGCAGAGACTCGTGGCTGGCCTGGGAGAAGGAGTAGATCTCACTCCTCAGCTTCATGGTCTTCCCCGGAGGAAAGAACTTCATCAGGAAAGCATTTGAGAGCTTCTCCCAGGTGTTGAATGTATTCGGGTCCTTTCTCCTAAGCCACAGCTTGGCCTTATCTCGCAGAGAGAAGGGGAATAGCTTCAGACGGATCGCCTCAGTTGTGACACCGTTTATCCGGAATGTGTCACATTTTTCCAAGAAGGAGTCCAAATGTTCAATGGGGCTCTCCATGGGTGCACCCGAAAATTGATCCTGCTGGATCCACGTCACCAAAGATGGCTTAAGCTCGAAGCTTTGGGCCGTAATAGCAGGAGGACGGATGGCGGAGGTGGACTCGATGGATGGCATCGAGTACTCCAGCAGGGACTTGTGAGGCGTGGTGTTCTCCCCCATGGCTTCAGGATCCTCTCTTCTTTGCTTCTCGACGGCCAAACGCCTTAGGGTGGCGTTTATCTCTGGATCAACGGGAATCAAGTCGTCGAGACTTCTTGAACTTCTGCGCATGAAAAATAACAAACACCCGTGAAGCGAAAAGTGGGAAAGAAACAGATACGATAAAAAATAAAAATAAAAATAAAAATAAGAAAAATAAAAAGGAAAAAGAAGAATGCGAAAATTATCGTGAGGTAGGGATGAGAGCTAGACACAAGGGTTCATGAAATCCTAAAATAACAAGCACGTTGCCTCCCCGACAACGGCGCCATAAAGCTTGACGCCCCCCGCTTTTTGTGCGTATTTGAAGTGTGTAATAATATGATTGGGGGCGTGAGATTTAAATATTTGTAACCGCAAGCGCACAGTGTTGTAGTGTGGCTTTGGGGTCGAACTCAGGGAGGCGTGGATGTGCTTGTGTCAAGGAGGATCAAATTCACCCACTGGGTGAGCTAGCCCGAATCGGATGATGGGTTGTCACAGTAAATGGAATGCAAGGGATAAACAATATAAAGGAAAAACCCGGGACTTTGGTTTCCACCCTATCGAGCGATTCTCACCGATACGGCCTACGGGTAGGATAACAATCGGAATTAGGGTCTAATGGTGAGATGTTGCCTCTAAGAGTGGTACCAGCGTCCCATGGGCCCGATATTCCGATCGGTGCCCAGGATGATACGCCGGACTTACCGGGTTCGGTCAGTGGGCACTCCCATGTCCATTAACACTGACCGACTCCAGGAGCACTAAGTTCGCAACGATAACTCTCAACGTCTCATCCTGCCGCTCCCGCGTGCTAGGATTCGACGTCTACGCTAAGGGCGTGAGCTATGGCTAGGGAGTCAACCACCAAGTTTATTCCCCCTTGGCCCAATGGTCAAAGGCGGTCTTTTTCCCACCGATGACAATAAAACACCCCGCGTAACCGTTAGATTCCTAATCCCTATCGATTTCCTAGTCCTATGGACGCATCGGGAAGAGCACACGAAGGGGTTTCCACCAAAATCCCAGATTTGGGAACTACTCACACATATTTAGTAAAAAGCGATCTAAAGTAAAATCGACCGTTAGAAACATGATCGGGCGATTGAAAAGTAGTAAGAGCAATGCTAATAACAATATATTAAAGTTTGACAAAGATCGAAAAACTTACAAATATCTGAAAAATTACAGCCGTCAAGAGAGAGAAAAAATAGCAAAAAATAACAACTCTCGTTTCTGGAAAACCTAGGGGTCCTATTTATAGAATACGAAATCACCCGATCGGATGAAAAGTCACCCGATCGGGTGACCTGCTTCGTTTCTTCGGCAGCGCAAAATAGGATTCCACCCGGTCATCACGGCACAGTCGGTTGAGGCATGAGCTGATCGGTTGGATCTTCGTGCCGTCGGGTGAACCGGTCGGTTGATCTCTCCGTGTCGTGGCTTCGGAGAATCGGCTACAGGTGAACCGATCGGGTGAAAGTCACCCGATCGGTTGGCATTCAGCGTCAGAATTCCAGAGAGTTGGGGCGTTAGAATCGGTCACTAAACCGACTGGGTGACTTCTTGGCCGCTCCAACTTGTGTCCGGGTGGTGCACGCGTGCATTACCCGATCGGTTGGAAATGACCAACCAGTCGGGTGAGGGGCTGAATGATGCGATCTTCGTCGTTTGACCCCTGGATCACGCGTGACTCCTCCCGTTGCTCCGGGGACTCATGATATCATCGTTTTATGTCCCCTATGCCAGTAAAATCCTGCAAAATACGAAAAACACGGAAAAGTGAATGAAAACAAGAAAACACGAGAAAACGAATATAAGACTGCGGTAAAAAACGGAAAAACACGGAAGAAAACGTGCGCAAATATATGAAATATAAACGCACGTCATGAACCCCGCCCCAGGATAGAGAACCTAATAAAATTGAATCACTAGACGTCGTCCGGATTGTTTAATATTCTAATTCTGTCGAAACAAACCTAATTCGGACATGTGTTTAATCAAAACAGAGAACCGGTCGTTGCATACCGTCCGCGCTCCCCAGACGAACCCACGACAACCAATATCACCAGAAACAGGCAAGTGATACTTGCCAGTAATTGTTTAGGCCATGTTTTTGGCCAAATTTGTGTAGTAGCGTAAAAGAGACTAGGCGATGAAATGATAGTCGTCTAGACGCCCTTACTAGATCTAGCTTGACAACGAAGCTAGATCCGACACCTTTACCATGCTATGATTTCATGCTGCCATGTCACGTTTACTTTCAATTAGACGTACGCACTTTTAATTGCTCATTGTCATGTCATTCATGCATCAAAGTATCGTCATGATTGTGTAGCATACACTACAAATAAAATTGTTAACTATTAAGGCTAGGCACCTTCTTTGCGGGCACAACCCTATGCCAATAACACTTCCTGGCTCGTGATCCAGAAGAT
Organism: Scilla litardierei; assembly: GCA_030789695.1. Lineage (NCBI taxonomy): Eukaryota > Viridiplantae > Streptophyta > Magnoliopsida > Asparagales > Asparagaceae > Scilla > Scilla litardierei. The sequence goes on from JAULAV010003761.1 coordinate 36,646, forward strand.
GAGCACCAGTCCATATACACGTGGAAGGGTAGGGTTAAACGATCGCTTGAGCGTAGAAGTGAGCCCGTACAGTCACTTCAGCCAAAATACGGAAACTCTATGCATAAAGTGATAAATTAGTGAATCGTGATTCGTGAAATAGTGTTTTCGGAGTTTCTGCTACGATGTGCATGCTTGTTTCATCATGTCATTTTAATTGTTGCATACTTTTATTGTCATGCCTTTTCATCATATTAGTACCGCTAGTTGCTTTACTTTTACCTTGCACAAAAGTCCTCCATTTTCCTTTGGGAGACTTTTGCTGACATGTGCCCTCTTCTCTTTGGGTGTCACATGTCAGGTTCTGAGACAGAGTTAGTTGCAGAGGACGAGCAGTACACAGACGTCGAGTTCGAGGTTCCTGTAGAGGACGAGTAGACACAGACGTCGAGTTCTAGGTTCCTGCAGACACTGAGTTTGAGGACACTGGTGACCAGTCCTAGACTCACTTAGAATCTTCCTTTAGTTGTAGAGCTGTTTTAGGCATTGCTGTTAGGTTTCGGTGCGTAGCACCTATCTCTCTGTTTATGTTTCGACCATGCTTTAGGACTTGTTCAGACGATGTACTTTTGTGACTTCTCTCTGTGATGTTAGAATATTTGTTGGATGTTGTTGGTGAATATTCCTATGTCTGCTTTCTATTTATCATTGTTGTTGTTTCGTCGCATTGCAAGAACATGCAAATTTGTATCATTCACAGACGCTTATCGGACTGCAGCTTCGCAGCTCCAAGTCTGAGCGGACCTTCTCATGTTTTGCCTTCCGTACTTGGGAAGCGGGGTGTGACAGTTATACGTTTAATCAGCAGTACAGTTATGAACATGTCAATTCTAAGGAATTTAAGCAAGACACTTATGAACATGATAGTTCTAATGATAGTACAACACGATAGTCATGGCAATTCTAGTGTGCAAGTAAAGTAACAATAATTGATTCAAGTTCCATGCATATGATTTCTATCATGCCTAGGGTTCTCGCCTTTAAGACATGGTGAGTGAATCGTTCCTTCTCATGGGGGTATAATCGTGATTGACGCCACCTACTGTATAGGTGGTACTCTTGAAGGGGACCCTTGCATACACGCTTAGCGGCCGCTCAACCATAACCCCACCCCAAATGTTGTGCTGGAACACGAGCCAGTCTAATCAAGATGCACGAGTTCACAAATTCAAGATCTTTCCAGGAATCCTTTCAATGTCCATAATACCAAGCAATTTTAATCTATCAACAGATGGAATTCTAACAAGTGTGTACAAGTATGATGTGAAGCATGTTACCATATTAGTTGTCAACATTTCCTAAAATTATGACATTTAAAACAATTTAAAACAAGGAAATTAATTGGTTAATTAATAAACGTGCTGCATACAAGTATTTTTCAATATCAAGTCTTGAATCTTAAACATGCGATCAAATAAGTTAAACTTCAATAATTTATATAAATTCGCACACTTGCCTGTTTTCTGTGATCTTGGTGTCGGTGCGTTCGTATGGGAGGCGCGGACGTTTCTGCACCATTAAGTTTATGATATTATATTAAAATTCTTAATCAATTAAAATATAATAGGTTTTTAACATATAATACTACTATTAACAATATATCATACTGTTTCTATATAATACTATACTGTTTTGAGCTAAGTTACATATCCATATGTTAACAGATTATAACCGCATGTTATACTAACTTACTATTATTAATACTCGGCTAATATGTAAATACTGATGTTATTAACAGTTATATACTACTGATCTACTAATATTAATACTAGCATATATGAATATGATGATGTTAACTTAGGAGCTGTGATTTTAACATAACACACTAAGTTACTAACATATATATAAACCGAGTATAATACTAAACCAACGTATTATTATATTACATAATTTATACTTACATGTTTAAGTGCCTTGCGTGTTTGCAGATGAAGCAGCGGGCGGAGCGTAGACAGCGGCGTCGGCGAGTTGAGAGGGGAGACAAGGGGAGGCGAGGCGCGGGCTGGCACAGGTGCTGGAGGTGGTCGGAGGTCTGAGGGAAGCCCGGGCTGTTGGTGGCTGGCCGTCGGAGTTTGATGCGTGATGGGTAATGGAATGTATGTAGTTCATAATTGAAGAATAAAATAGAGGATATAGATCTGAGATAACGGCTATGCCACCACTCAAGATCAGGAAATGAAGTTCACCACAACTAGATTAAAGGCTAGGCCATCCTCCCAATTGATAAAGAACTCACTTGTCTCACCACTAACCTTCCCATAGTTAGATAAAGAAAACAAGATTAAGAACAAGTTTTGAAAGAACTTGCAACTTCAGAATTTTCATTCAACAAAAACTGATCTTTTGAGTTACAGGGACTCTCTTTTAAAAAGAGATACAACATTGAAAATGACATATTTCAGCATTTAATAGCCAACAACTTCCAAGGCTGATTACACAACTTACTAGGCTACACTTTACTAGGCTACAACTTACTAGACATTGAATAGGCTACAACTTACTAGACATTGAATAGGCTACCTTTACTAGGCTACAACTTTCTATACATTGAATAGGCTACAACTTACTAGGCATTGAATGCTGGAAAAGTAAATGCTATTGTTGAATTCCAAGGCCAAAAGTCTTCAAAATTCGTCCAAACCCTTCAGCTCCTTCTTTATTTGAAATTTGAATCTTCATTTGAGTTTAAATGCCAAAATAATCACTTCCCAACATAGTTGACTCATTAATGAAGCCAACTAAGCAAAACTGGGCCAAAACAGCTTGAGGACTAACCGAAAATTCAGAGCTAAAGTTGGAGCTCGAAATTTCTTTGATTTCTCTTGCCAACATCAGATTAGTCATGCTTGCTCCTGCATCAGAGTTTGTTGGGGAGGGGTTCGAAGAGGTGGGCATCGTCGGTGTCAAGAGAAGCTGGGCTTAGAGAGGGGAGGCGCTGGTAGCAGGTTTTGGTCGGAGGCGTTGGCGGGCTGTCGAGCTGGCAGTGGTGAACGAAGGGGAGGGCGCTGCGGGTGCTCGGAGATGAGGGAGGGTGCTTGGTTTGTGGCAATTTTGGAGCGGGTCGGAGGGGTTGCCGACATGGAGGTTGGAGGGAGGCGTCGGAGAAAGGGGATGGAGTTCGTTCGGTGTTGGGCCGCGAGGCGATGCAATGAGGCTGAGGTCGGAGTGAGGGATGAGGACAGTGGGGTTTTCGTCGGAGTTGGGATGCACTCAGAGAGAGAAGATGGGGTATTGGGTCGAAAGGAGGAAGACGGCCAGTTGCGCTGGGCGCATGGGGGGTTTTATAAAGAAAAAAGAAGAAGAAGAAGAAGAAGAAGAAGAGCGACGTGGGGTTGGGTGCGGGATACACGCAGAGAGAGGGGGATGCACGTGGGTGAGAGGGAAGAGAGAGTACGGTTGAGAGAATCGGGCTTGGGTTAACCACATGCGGGGTGGAGATGTTGTGCATGGCTGAACGTGGGAGGGAAATAGTTGAGATCCCATAATACTTGTGATTCGAGATATAATTAGTTCAAAGTTTTGTTTTTTTAAATTTAAATTCGAAAGGTTTTATTAACTATTAACAGAACATGTAGGTTAGTTAACTAAGTTTGAAATTATTTAATATAGGGAAAATATAATTACATTAGATATCTACAATTTCGCCCTTCGCCTTGATGTCGTCCAAAACTTACAAGGAAAATACCGGGACGATCCCGCCATCGAGAGGAGCATGAATACGGGGTCCGATCGCGAGTCCAAGTTAAGAAAAATATACAAAAAATCAAAGTGCAAGAATACACATAATCCAATACATCAAAGAGGTATATACAAAACACGTACAGTAGAACGTGGCCGTATCCTACACACCATAAGAAAAATTCCGCCCTCGGAATTCCTAACAACTACTGATCAGGAAACAAATGAGGGTAGAGCTCTCTCATCTCGTCTTCCCTCTCCTAGGTGGACTCTCCTGGCGAGTCGTGCTGCCACATCACTCTAACAAGGTTAACGAACTTGTTCCTGTGTGTCTTCTGACGTCTGTCAATGATCTGTACTGGCTGCTACTCATACGTCAGATTCGATCAAACTGTAATCTCTGAGTAGTCCACAGCGTGAGAAGGGTCACTGATATAACGACCAAGCTGAGACACATGAAAAACGTCATGAACTCCCTCTAAGGATGGTGGTAGTTCTAAGCAATAAGCTACCTCTCCAACTCGCTCTAGCACATCGAAGGATCCAATGTATCTCAGACTAATCTTGCCTCGCTTCCCAAAGCAGATCACTCCTCGATTCGGGGAGATCTTCAGGAATATATGATCTCCTGGCCGAAATTCCAGAGGACGTCGTTTAGCATCTGTCCAATGCTTGTAACGGTCCTGTGCCATTCGAAGCTTGTCCCTGATATCCCACACAACATCAACCGCTTCGACTATCATCTCTAGTCACAATAGCTCTCTATCACCAATGTCATCTCAACTCAGTGACGATCGACATTTCCTCCCGTAGAAAGCAGCAAATGGCGCCATGCCAATGCTTGCCTGGTAGCTGTTGTTGTAGGAGAACTCCACCAGATGCAAATGATCCTCCCATGATCTTTTGAAATCCAGCATGCATGCTCTCAGTATATCCTCCAAGATCTGAATGGTATGCTCTGATTGTCCATCCATCTGCGGGTGATACGCAGTGCTGAATTTTAAACTGGTACCCAGATTGGTCTGCAGACTCTTCCAGAACTGAGACGTGAATCTCGTATCTCGGTCGGATACAATGCTCACAGGAACTCCATGCAGTCGTACAATCTCCTACACGACATATTTCACATCACAATTTGTACTAGAAAGAAATATAAGGGTATGAGTTAGATCATTACCTCCATATACTTTCTTGCCAGTATCTCTGTTGATTGTCCCAATCGGAATGGTATGAAGTGCACAGACTTGGTCAATCGATCAATGATGACCCAGATTGCGTCGTTCTGCTTGGTGCTCCGAGGTAAGCCAGTTATGAAGTCCATCGTGATGTGCTGCCACTTTCACTCCGGGATTGACAGAGGTTGTAGCAGTCCAGCAGTGCGATGATGCTCAGCCTTCACTTGCTGACACACAAGACACTTAGCAATGCTCTGTGCCACGCTTCTCTTTATCCCGTGCCACCAGAAATTCTGACAAAGATCATTGTACATCTTTGTACTAGCAGGATAAATGGAATAAGGTGAATAGTGTGCCTCATTCATCAATTCCTCTCTGATATCCCCTGCAGGTATGCAGATCCTACTGCCATATCTCAGGGATCCATCCTTATGGATAAGAATATCAGTCCAGAGTCCTGCTTCAACCTGTTCTCTGATCTTCTGCAACTTAACATCTCTAGCTTAAGCAGCCTTGATCTGATCTACCATCGTCGACTGAATCTGCATGTTCATCAACGATGAGGTGACTCCTGGTAGAACATCTTCAACATCCACCTCTCGCAGGTCCTGCTGTAACTTCCACTGAGCTGTAAGAATCATCACCTCAGGTAGTCGACTCAAAGCGTCAGGTATAACATTCACCTTTTCCGGATGATACTGAAGGTCGATGTCGTAGTCAGCCATCAACTCCAACCATCTACGATGTCTCATATTCAGCTCCTTCTGAGTGAATATATATTTCAAACTTTTGTAATCAGTGAAGATTTTCACTTTCTCACTCAGTAAGAAATATCACCAGATCTTCAATGCAAAGACGACATCGGCCAATTCCAAGTCATGGGTCGGATAGTTCTTCTCATGAACCTTCAACTGTCGCAAAGCATATGCAACCACATGATTGTGTTGGTGTAGAACACATCCAAGACCCTTACCTGATGCGTCACAAAATATCTCGAAGCCTCCACTTCTATCTGGAATAGCCAAGACCGGTGCAGTAGTCAGCCTCTCCTTCAGAGTGCTAAAGGCTTGCTTATAAGAATCTGACCAATTGAACTTGACATCCTTCCTCATCAATCTCGTCATAGGCTCAGCTATCCTCGAGAAGTCCTTGATGAATCTGCGATAATATCCCGCCAATCCAAGGAAACTCTTAATGTCCGATGCCGATCGAGGTATAGGCCATTCACTGACCACTTTGACCTTCTCCAGATCCACTTAAATGCCAGCTCCTGATACCACATGTCTAAGGAATGCAACTCTATCCAGCTAGAATTTGCATTTGCTGAACTTGGCATATAGACTATGATAATGGAGCATCTCCAAGACCATCGTCAAATGCTCGGTATGCTCCTCCTCGCTCTTCGAATATACTAAGATATCATCTATGAAAATCACCACGTACTTATCTAGGAAATCATAGAAGATAAGATTCAAGAGATTCACGAAATAGCAGGGGCGTTGGTCACACCGAATGGCATGACAACAAACTCATAATGCCCGTACTTGGTCCGAAAGGCTGTTTTGGAAACATCTTCCCTCTTGACTTTCACCTGATGGTATCCGCTCCGGAGATCCAACTTCGAGAATACTCGTGATCCACCAATCTGATTGAAGACATCGTCGATGCAGGGCAACTGATACTTGTTCTTCACTGTAACCTTGTTCAGCTCCCGATAGTCAATGCACATTCTCTGCGATCTGTCTTTCTTCTTCACCAACAAGACATGTGCACCCTAAGGAGATACACTGGGATGAATGAAACCTTTCTGTAATAGCTCATCCAACTGCTTTCTCAGCTCTTATAGTTCTGCAGGAGCCATACGATAAGGCACCTTCGAAATCGGTTGAGCCCCTGGCATAAGGTCAATGCCGAACTCCAACGCTCGATCGGGCGAAAATCCAGAAATGTCTTCAGGGAAGAGGACTTCAAAATCTCTCACTACTGCAGGCTTCTCAGGTTTAGCTATCAAAGATGCAACAATCAATTCACTTGGCTAGGCCCGGAATTTGACAGGACCAAGCGAACGACCTCTACCGACGAACTCGAACACCGGGTGATTAGGAATTTCGAATACCACCTTCTTCCTATGAGAGTCAATCATGACATAGAAAGATCCTAACCAATCAATATTGAGAATATCATCGAAGTTGGGGAGATCGTGGACAATGAAGTCAGCATATAACTCATATCCACTAATCACCAACGGACACGATCTGCATCCCAATACAACCTTAACTACACCATTCCCAGTAGTGATATTCCAACACTTGGGAAGAGTGAAAGTGGGGATCGAATGTTCAACTGCAAACTTCCGGGATAAGATGCACATAGAAGCCCCAGAATCAAGCAGTGTCAGGGCTGGGTGTGATGATACCAAGATGACACCTAAGGTATACTATAACTAAATTAAGCATAGTGATCTAACTAAGCAAGCATGAATGTATAAGAAAGATAAAGACTAAGTCTAGATGTTAACTGCGATCACATCATCCTCAGCCTCAGACTCTACAGCTGTCATGGTGAACGCCTGGAGGTTCGGCTAGTTGGCCTGCTGAAAGGCTCGATTCTGGGGAGCCAGAGGCGGTCCACACTGTCCAGGTGCATGTATTATTCACTGAGGCCCATGTGCTCCAGCAAGTACAGGTCGCGTACTATGGGGGCCGTCTCTTGCAGCATGAGCATGCGATCCATAGACCAGGAATTGATTTAACATCATCCTACAATCCTTCTTCACATGTCTAGACTTGCCGCAGTAATGACAAGTCAGCTGAGCTCGGTTGAGGACAGGTGCAACTGCTCTCTTGAACTGTATAGTCTGAACTGGATGACCAATGGACTTAGGTACACTCCTCTGCAACTCCATCGGGCGTTTGCCTGCCTGACGCGCCTTCTTTTGATTCACGATCAGCTCATGCTTCCTCGCTGCTACCAGGACTTCCTCATGCATAGTAAGAGTGATCAAGGACATCGAAGCTTGAATGTCCAGATCCAAGCCCTGTAGGAAACGATGGGCACATTCCTCTGGCTCTGCCACCAGAGTAGGGGCAAAGCGACTCAGCATGGTGAACTCAGCCTCATACTCATCAACAGTCATGGTGCCTTGGACCAAGTTGATAAATTGCTGATGTATCTCTCTCTCTTCGCTGCCTTGAGAAAATACTGAGCATCAAACCTCAGTCGAAAAGTAGCCCATGGAATTGGCTTGGTTAGCCTAGTATCCTAAGCATCCCACCAGTTGCGGGCATTATCTATTAACTGCTTCTTGGCTAGCTCCACCCACTCAATTAGATTGACTCAAGAAAAACCCAAGTCGTCCTCAGTGCTACGAATCCACTCCTTGGCCCCTAGTGGACCCTCTCTCCCCGAGAAGCTCTTCGGGTGCATCTCTCAGAATTGCTTGGCTCTAATCTCAAAATGAGGGTGGGGTGGTGCAACTGGTGCAGCCTGCTGTCCTTGCTGAACCAAATGGTGCTGAACCTCAAGCATCTCTCTCATGACTCCAAGAGCTGGTGGAAGTCACCATCTCCGCCTCCGGCAGCACCGGCTCCAGGTCGAGCATTACGTCTTCCTGGCATTCTGAGACGAGAAAACCCCGAAGTAATCTCATGTATATGATTACTCTAGATATTTGGCTAATGATAACATTATTATAGTTCTGAATTTTCGCAGATGCATGAACCTGCATGGGCCACCACAAAAACCTGTAACGTCCCGCTTCCCAAAAATGATGGAAACGAGAATGCTACGAAGGTCCGCATGAACTGGAGCGATGAAGCTCGAGTTCACTACGTATCTGTGACAGCAACATCACAGGATTTCTTGCATGCATTCAGAACAATAGAACATTCATTCATTCAAAGCCACATCCAAAAGTTTGTACACGAAATAAAGCAACACTGCCTCAACATGACCAAAGGAAACTACAATATGGATGCATACTCCTACTACAAGGTGCTAAAGCAAATCTAAAACAACAATAGACCAAGTCTCTAGTCCTCCGCAGGGAGCGACTCTGGGTCAACAAACTCCTGGCTCACTGGGTTAGCCACCTCAAACAACTTCTCCTCCTGGTACTCTGTCCCGTGATCTGACATACATTCCAAAAACATGAATGTATGTCCGCAAGGGTCTGAAAAATAAATGGTGAGTTGACCCAAGGCAAGGTGTACGAATTATTAAAACAAATTAAGAGATGTTAGTAGTTCTGGTGTCACAGTTATACATTTAATCAGCAGTACAGTTATGAACATGGCAATTCTAAGGAATTTAAGCAAGACACTTAAGAACATGACAGTTCTAATGATAGTACACCACGATATGTAGGGTTTTCAGGGACCCTTAGGGCACAAAAAAATCTTTTCCCGTCCTAAGTCGGACGAAACATAGACAGAAAAGCAGCGAAAAAATAAACATGTTAATCTAATTAACATTTAACCCTAAGGTCCAAGACCCTAATCCAAGATCTATGCCGACTTGGGATGGGTCTGACCATCTCAAGAAGGATCTAGCCTACTGCGATTAAATTAAACTAATGCTTAATTAAACACATACCCGGAATCTCAACCCTGGAGCAGGCGAGATGTTCTGCACCGTATTCCGAGCCGCTCCCCGTCCCACACCGAGCTGCTCCTCGAACCGCTCCTCGAACCGCTCCTCGAACCGCTCTGCATCCCGAGGTAATCAATCCCCGTGTCACCGATCCAACCACGTGCCGAAGAAAGTTTCACGCGAGTGAAACCTCCGCCTAAATTTCGGATCTGAATCCGAACTTCTTTGCGACTTTGCTAGAGCCCTCAGGAGCAAGGCAGAAATTTATAGGGAGAGGAGAAATATTAATTTAAGCTTAGATCCGAGCGTGCTCCAACATTTACAAGAGCCGCTCAGATCTAGAGCTTGGGACGAGTTTTGAGGAGGAGAGCAGACCCCTATTTATATAGGCGGCTGACTGCTCCCCTTTCCTCAAAATCCGATGTGGGACTATTAATTGGGTTAATTAAAATCAAGTTAGTTTGCACTTCACAAAGTGCAAACTTCCATGAATTTTAACTCACTCACCGTTGAGCTTCATGATTGATACAACCTATCAATTCGAAGGGTGTTCAACGGTGAACGCATAGGAAAAAACCATTCGTCAATCGGAGTTCATTTGACCCCTCAATTGAACGTCCAAAGATCAGCCCAAGGCTTGATTTTCGACTAAAATCAGCTGTCAAAACTGCCCATTAAACCTAGGGTTCTGCACCCATTCGTGGGGCCCAGCAAGTGGGCCCCACAGCTTCAAAAGCTGCTGATTGGACGCCCAGGCCCAGACCTGGGCACGGGCACCCAAGTCTGGGCGCAGGTGCCCAGGCACCTGGCACCTGGCGCCCAGGCGCCAGCCTGGCACCCAGGCGCCAGGCGCCCAGGCGGGCGCCTGGGCCGCCTGGGCCCAGGCCCAGGCGCTCAGCGCCTGGGTCTGAGCCCAGGCGCCCGGGCCTGGCCCTGGGCCAGGCACCCAAGCCCTGGCAGGCCGGGCAGCCCGGCCCAGGCGGGCCCCTGGCACTGTCAGTCCTGGTCAGGAGCCAGGCCAGACCCAGTCTGGTCTGGGTCTGCCTGGTCTGGCCTGGTCTGATCCCAATGGGCTGTTTTGGGCATAAGTTGGTCATTTGGCGTCTGATTTGGACGCCGTTCGAACCTGGGTCTAGACCGGGACATTCCCGTCTTACCCGTGAGCTTTTCCTTACGTTTATATAATTAAATATTGTCTTAAACTATTTAAAAAACATTTAATCTCTTTTGCATCAAATGCAAAATAGTCCCTATCTAAGCTTAAATTATCATTTGCATCAAATACAAATGATCCGAGGGCATATTTCCCTACATCTCCCACTTGCACTCAGGATCATTTATCCCGAATGCTGGAGATTATTGCAAACATCTTTTGCAATGTTTTATCCCTTGCATCAAATGCAAATTATTCTCCCTAACTAATTTCTACCTATTACTAGACGAAGATCGCACTCTGTGTGAGACCCTACAGCCTGACCCTTACAACAGGTTGGGCTCGAAGCCCTATACGGCAGTGACCACGAGCAGTGGTTACCGTCCCTGCTTCAGGAATCATCATTATGTGGTTAACTCATTGACATGAGTATTGTCGGGACCACCCTGACTGTTTCCGTGATGAATTCCGTAGTTATAGTCTCTTCGTCTTAACAATGTCGTGTAGATCAAGTCTAGGGTACGGTCAAACTGTCAACCCCAATATCTTGACTCCGGTTAGTTTCTATCGATCTTTAGTCAAATAATGTTGGATTTCTTCCAACAAACTCTGACCAGAGATTTTACTAAAGATCGAACTAACCCTACGACACTAACTCCCTTTGACCGGGAGAGACGAATCCTCTCTTGGTCATTACTCTCCTCATACGCTTCAAGTGTCACCCAATCAAAGACCTTTCGACAGGCCTTGTCTCGAAGTTAGGTCATTTGATCTAAGTGGCACCGTTCACGTACAGGTTCGTAAAAATGACCTCAAGTCAAAAGACCAACTAGCCTATCATCACTCAGAGTCATCATTGACAGATTGGTCAATATAACCATATGATAACTCTTGTGGATCGTTCAGTGAACTCATTCTCTAATGAGCACCTGTGTCTCGTCTACGACTTCGCCAAGTCAAGCGAGCATGAGATCATCGCCACCGCTAAACGGTGAAGACTAAGACACACTGGTCTATCCGATGTTTCGATATCCTTGTCTCGAAACATCTACGACCACGAACCCTTTTAGACTTATACTACAGACGGTCAAACATGTCTCCATGATCGAGATACTCATCTCGATACATGTTTGACCTTGCATAAAGTCTCAGGACTTTACCTAAGTTAATATCTAATGTTAACTACATTATAAAATAACTTTAGATAAATTATTACCAAACAGCTTACTGTTATTTCGAACAAGATGTTTGTGCTATTCACATATGAAGATAGATAGCCTCGAGGGTATCATCTCTCAACATCTCCCACTTGCACTCAGGCCCATTTATATCGGTATCTAATACCGTTTTTACACATAAGTTTTCCCGACTTCATATGGTAGAGCCTTCGTGAGTGGATCTGCTAAAACCGTCTACACTATAGATTTAAGGAGTTTCTATGTTCATATTAGACCAACCATTTGAATCTCATTCAAATAATTCATTTGGTCTGTCGGAATCCATAATATTTTATTTATTCGGATCTTATCCAGTTCATCGTACCTTACGATAATAATCTTAAATTAGTTAATGGTCATAAATGGCTCATATTTATTTCTGATAAAGTAACAAACTCTTTTGATCACTTCATCAAAATATATATGTTCCATCCCTTTGATGCCTCACATGTAATTTACATTCTCCCACTGACCTTGAAAACTATCTGGCTAATTCATATAAGTTGGTCTGTCTAAATCATATTTAGAAAAACAAACTTGTAAGTGAATGCTCCAATTTTCATGGTCAACTTAAGCATTTACATCGACTTTGGTCCGAGTAGTTCTGTACACATTTGCTGGTGGAAAAAACGGTTTCATTATAATCCGTTTTATAGGAATTAGTATGGAAAAACCGTTCTCGACCAACATGATTGCACTTCACTATATTCCTTTCTGCACCAATCTTTCAACTTAAAGATTTACTTACAGAAAGTGAGGAAACATTTTTCTTGTGCACGTAAACTAAATTCCAAAATTTATTTACGCACACGGACCTATTCTGATTGCATCAAGTTTTTAAATCGGAGTTACTACTCCGAATTTCATCCCGGAAGTTGACTAAGTCATCATCAGTTATGATATTTAACTCGACTCTTCGTCTCACGAAATTCGAGTAATTATACAACTTCCTAATGATTGATTTAATGAATATCTTATTGATAATGTCCTCACAGAACATTATCAAAACCTAGGCATTAATATCTGGGACTTAACCCAGAAGGAGGGCTTAACTCAGAGTCACTTACAATGGATCACACCAAGTCTAACTAAGTGTGATTCATACCTTTTAACACACGGATGTGTTAACAGACTTGACCTGAGAGAAAATCACATTTTCTTTTAATTTCGCAAGATTTAATGTAGCTAAGTATTTGACCATTCGATCTAATCGAATCAGTTTAAATACTTTGGTTATTTCGTTCTTTATTTTATCAGACTTGTGTTTCATCAAGAACACATGTCTTAATAAAATATACGAATAACTTAATTTGGTTAATCTAGACTCGGGTGCATCAGTATGTACCAGACTGAGTTCGACAACTCATTCTCCCACTGTCTCACAGATGGGGTTCGGCCATTATATCTAAGAGGATAAGACTCACAAGTGTCTGTAGACTTCATAATACGAGAGGTCAGACCCCTCTTTATGTGACTTGTGAAGCTTAGTCTCTCGTTACGGCCTAGTCTATTTTGCCATGTAAGTTTGCTACTATCTTGTGTATTTATATATATATTAACATTTAATATATATATTATCGTTATACATATTACTCATTGCTTCAAAAGCAATGTGACGACATTCGTCAAAATGTGTTAAACTTTTGTATAACAATAATTATGAAATCGTGACATCAGAATATGTCACATTTTCATTTCCCCTTCCTAATGCATTTACTAATGATAAATTAAACTATTTAACTCGATTGACTTTCCGGAGTGCCTTCTTCCTTTTCTAAATCATATTTAGATATTTAAATAGCCCAACATAAATAAATAGCTATGCAAGCATCTCATGTATCCAAACGCCTGAGAGTTGCAATCTCGAGTGTAGCTCAAGAAGTTGCTTGTCTCAAGATCCGGTTGGGATACATAGCCTTGCACCGCTCATGCACTCGTATTCGACTCAAACAATTTGATCGAATTCTTGAACTTTGTGGATCAAAATTGTTTGTCCATACAACCTTGAGGGTAGCTCGACAAGTTGTAGGGAGAAACATACTTCGAATTTCCTATATGTTCAAGCTGCCTTATATAGAGATGGGTGACATGTAGCGTGAATTTATTTGTTGGACCCAGAACTTAATGAAATCATATTTCTTAAGTCTGTTCTTTAGAAGGTCATTTTAATGTCAACGAGAGTATAGTTTAATCCTATCAATTACAATTTAACTTCATATTCAATTAATCAACCTTTTTGACCAATTAACTAATTCCATTAAAAAAATTATATTTTGATTCCTTCGGTAAACATAGTCTTGCCCTAGTTTTGGCATATGTTCAAAATTAAATATAGGTAGAATGGCTTTTATCTATCTATATCCTCCCACTATTTTTACGATCGTTTCAAAGATTAATAACGAATGATTTAATCAAATTAAAATTAATGGGTAAGAGGTCCAATCACCTTGAGCCTAACAACCTTGAGGGTAGCTCAACAAGTTGCTTGACTCTGCGATCGGAAGATGACTCTTCATCGATCATATCAGATATAACCCTCTTAATCGGGTTTTACCCCTAGCCATTTGTGATCATGAGGGTGCTCATCCAAATCACAATGTCTAGTCTAGTCGAACCCTTGTTTTCGTGTCTAGCCTGACTTGCTCCGGTGCTCGGGGTATTCACGACACGTCGGTTTGGGTCAGGACTTAGACTACATCTAGTCAGACTACATCATTGACTTAACTTACGTCGGCGCTCGGGGTACGAGACGACGGTTTGGGTCAGTCAAGATTTCATCTTATGTATTTAAGGAGTTGGTTTCTACAGGGTTGCCATGTCACAGCTTGAGGGTATCTCAACAACTGTAACACGGGTCCTATAGTAGCTAACCCCTAAAACAAGGAGGGCTACGGCTAATCTTGAAAAAGATTATTAACGTATTTGACTTAGATATAGTCCAGGGTGTCATACAATTATGATTCGCGACATTGCGGTCCAGCGGAACACAGCCAGGGAATTGACTAAGCCAAGATCACTATCCCTTAAAGGGTGATCCAGAACTCTTAGCCAAGCACATTGACTGGATCATGGTCCATTGAATGAAGCTTGTCATTTTTGTATGTGTGCCATAGACTAAACAGCTTTTATTAACAACTAATTAATCCTATCAACTAGTTGCATCCTTAAATTCAAAATTTTAGGATTTGTTTAATAACTTTCATTAAGACCTTATCAACTATAAGGTTCACGTGCTATCCTAATCGTTATTAGGATTTTAATAAACTTTATTAACAACGCCAAAAGCGAAGTCCTTTAATGAGAATTAATTATAACAATTAGAATTAAGATTCATTAAAAGGACTACCCTAATCATGAATTAGGTCTTAAAGGGTTGTTAAAAGTTTTATTAAAACATAGCATGTCATTAAAATTCAAGTAATAAATTTTAATCATTTCTTAATGGCTAACCTAAAAGGTTGTCTTGTGTTATCAAATAAGGGACAAGATGAACTAGCCATTAAAATAAAGTTACACTAATTTATCGCATAAAAGGTGTACAACTATTTAACAATTTAAATAGAACAATGTCTATCATATAAACAATTTTAGCATGCAAACATAAATTTAACATTTAAATTTAAAATATGATTTTAAAAATATTTTATTTTTATCTCATAAAAATTTGTTTTTAAAATCACAAATTTGCATGCTACTTTTAAAAAATTTATCGCATAAAAATTTTAACCTTTAAAATCAGTTTTAAAATATCTCATAAAATTAAAACATCATTTTAAAAAACTTTCATGCTTAAAAATTTATCATATAAATTTTTTTAAGGCACTTTAAACTTATCACATAAATTTTAAAAGATTTAAAATTAGTTTTTAAAATTATCACATAAATTTTAAAACGTCATTTAAAAAAATTTCCATGTTCAAAATTTATCAAATAGAATTTTTGAACATCTAAAACATTTTTGAAAATTGTCTCATAACTTTAAAAACATTTTTTTTCAAAAGTATTTAAAAGCATTTTAAAGTTTAATAATAATCGCAGGCTAGATCGTTACGCAGACCTACGCTCTGATACTATTGTTGGGGTATCACTCTGATATCATTGCGATGCTGTTAAGGCCCATCATCCATGGCACCCTAGACCCGTCACAAGATACCTCAGAAACTTGTTTTACGGCATGCCTCTCGACAATGCCCAACCCATTATAAGATCACCGTCTTATCGGTACTTGGTACGGTAAGAGCGATTACTTCG
>JAULAV010003762.1:0-25000 GCA_030789695.1 Scilla litardierei
CTTCTCGATGTGAGCAGCAAAAATGGCCGAGAACTCCCGGAATCCCTCACGGATAGACTCCACGATCTTCGGAGCCAGGACATCCCCATAGTCCCTCTGGACCTCAGCTACGATCCGACCATGGGCCACTTCCCGCAGGTCGCCTATATCGGCCCAAAGAGCGCCTTTCGCCTTTCTATGCTCCTCCCGGGAGAGGGACAGTGCATCCTCAGCATACTTGGCCGAACTCTTGGCGACAGCCAGAGCCTCTGTCAAACATCCCACCTCCGAGGTGAGCTCTGCAACTCTCAGTTTGAACTGGTGGGCCTCCTTGGCTGATTGGTCAGCCGCCTCAGCCCTCAGGCGCTCCTGCGCCAAGGCCGCCTCAAGACCATCTACAGCAACCGGGTAAACCTGCAAGACCGCAGGGATGAATGTCGCCATCAACAAAACAGTCGTTGAAGAAAAAAGGGTCCGACATGCTGGATATGCCATACCAGAGAGTCTGCCAGTTTCAACCTGAAGGAGCGGTCACTCGAAAGGACAGCTGGACTACTCTCACTCCTCTTCTTCTTCCTCTCGGGACCTTCAGTCCACGAGTGAGAGCGTCTCTTCTTCTCCTCATTCCCGGTTAACACACGGGAACCCTGCTCGACGGCCGCCACGTCCCCCTCTCCGAGGTCGAGACCGGAGGGCGAATCAATCTGATTCGCCACGAAGGGCGAAGGTTCGGCCGTGCCCAAGGGCGGATGGTGAGGAACGTTAGGAACGTCTTCACTGAAATCCCGACCCACCATCTGAGCAAAAAAGATGAAAATCAGGGTAACGAGCAACGGGTAAAGCAGAATTTAAAAGGAGAAAGGCTTTATACTGAAGGTCCCTTCGAATCCAAGCCGTCAGTAAGGGACACGTGTCAAAGTCTCACAGAGGCGGCACTTCGAATACCACTCCCCATGGGTGGGAGAATTCGTTCGACTGGCCTTCATTCAATGCGACCCGGTCCCCGGGTTATCCGATAAGTACGAATCCTTATCATGTATTCCCGAAAAGACGAGTGTTTTTACGTAGAAAGAAATAAAAGAAGAGAGCATAAAGAACACTGCAGGTAGTTCGCAGTTCGCACTTGCATGGAAGTACAAGTAAAACTCCAACACAGATAAAAAGACTGAGAAAATAACACAATATTCCATTTTAATGATACATTGATACATCTTATACATACACCAACATCTTCATATTCACAACTCACTCGAAAAAAGATGGGCAAAAGTACAAGTCTCTCATCATACATCAAATCGTAACACTAACACCCTTAGATGAGGACTACATGCATAAAATGTATTATTTGACACTTTGAATTGATTGTTTTTGTATCTCAATGATTGAATGCACCTCAGTCTTGCATTACACTCTGCCTGTTGCATGTGTCGATCCATTGTTGTACACCTTGCCTGTTGCTCGTGCACGCTTTCACATGTTCATAAGTATAGTTGTTACTGCCTTTACTACAGTAGATGTATATGACATACACTCTGCCTGCTGACATGCACCATTTCCAAACTTTATGTAAGGACTAGTTGTGACATGGAATTTCTTAACAATTATGCAACGGTGATACGAATAATAAATTTACCCTTTCACATGTAAACGTGGATGGGAAAAAAATGGTTGTGTGCTGTGTGCAATTGTGAGTTTTGAGTGGTCGTGTGCGGAGAGCAATTATAGGGTTTGAGTCGTTTTGTGCGATGAGCAATAACCCCATCACTTTTCGGCGCCGTACACGGGTTCAACATTGGCCCCCGTGATTCGTTCTCGATTATAAACGCGGATCGAGGCCGACTGATAGGTAATTTCCTTTAATAGGGCACGGCATTCGAAGCATCGAATTTGGATTAAGGCCGCCAAAACCTTTCGCCTATCTCAACCGTTGTTTTTGCCAAAATTCCGACACGTTTCGCTCATCTTGTCCGTTCGTTCGTGTAATAAAAGAAATTGGAGGTGAGGCCAATGGCTTTAGCGCTTCGAGGAAATCTCATCATCTTATTATTTCTTCCAGAAACAAAAATGGCGGGAGGAGCATACAGAGAGTTTACTTCAGAGATGGAGCGGGCCAATGAAGAAGGCCGTAAGAGGAAGAGGGCAGAGGAGGAAGAGGAGGAAGAGGAGGAAGAGGATGAATGGGAGGAATGGGAGGAAGAGGAGGAATCGGGGAACCGCATGCTGGAGGTGGGGGAGGCTGGATGCTCCTCAAGTCAAGCTGCGCGGTCTTTGAAGGCGGCTCCTTCTGATCCTCGAGTTGGGGGCGCATCGTCCTCCAGCACGCCACACGACGGGTGGCCATACGAGGACATTGATCCTCCGGTCCCTTCCGTCGGCCCCATACCTCCAGAGTTCGGCCACCTTCTGCAGTCGAACCGCATTGGGTCTGGCCATCATGGGGAGATTCACGGGGAGACCTATCGGCCACCGTATGTCGTGGGGACGGCCGAGTCGGCCCTCCTGGACTTTGGGACGGGGGCTCGTCTGGCGGAGAATATCACTCTGCCAAGGGATGTCGATTTCCTGAATGGGGTCGACCTTGAGACGATGGCCAACTGCTTCGTTCGCAGTGGCCTTCAGGTTCGTTGCCAATGTGCATTCCGAATTTTGCTTCCCCTTCTGGTTTTGCTGATTGTCGCCATCTGCAGGTGACCATTTTCGGGGCAGGTCTGCGCCGCAGGGCCCGCGAACTGATCGAGGGGCAGCGCCGGGTGGCGGATGCCGAGAACGAGGCTTCTGAGCTCAGAGCTCAGGTGAAGAAGCTGGAGGAAGATTTGGGGAAGATAATGGCCGCCAAGGGCAAGTCGGATTGGGCGGCCTCGGACGCGAAATCCAGCCTCGCCGCCTTGTCAAGCGCCAAGAAGCATTTGGAAGATCAGTGGGGTAGAGAGCGTTCTCAACTCCGAGCTGATCTTGAGGCATCGAGGAAGGAGGTTGCTTCCCTGCAGGCCAAGCTTCTCGAGAAGGAGCAAGAGGTCGACGCTTTCAAATCTCGGGTCACCGCCAAGATGGAAAGGGTGGAGAGAGCGATAAAGGACCTCTTTACAGCCGACGGTGCGTCGTCTTCCTAAATTTTGGGAATCGTTACTTTTGTAAGACTGCTGCTCGCGAGCGAGACATGTGTAATTTTTTTTGGTACTTAAGTCATATGTAATTTTTTCTGAATTTAATGAAGGGGATTTTTGCAACAGACGCCGAGTGAGAGCGTTTACTTCCTCCCCCTGATTCCAGGTCGACACCCGGGAACCCTGTTGGACGGCCGACACGGCCCCGTCACCGAGGACGAGACTGGCGGGAGAATGACTTTCCGTATATGACCGCGATGAGTAATTGTGTGTAATGTGTAATTGTATACAGTTTAGCTCCGAGCGCACAACGGATTGTTAAATAACACCGTTGTGCGCGACGAGCAAAACTCGGTAATTGTAGAAAGCGTTGCTTAGCGCGAACAACTTTCATTTCTGTTGCAAGTTGTGCACGCTGAGCAATTATGTGGGATGATTAATTAGTGTCCAGGGGTAAAAGGAAGCACGTATAAACAAAAGTAGCACTTCTACTAAATAAAGGTCAACAGACGATTTCTCGTGAATATACAGAATAATCTTGTACCTCGTGTATTTATTGTATGTATTACACAGATGCTGTTCCCAAATAAAGATCCTCTGACGTGCGGAGCGATGTGAGCATAAACGTTGGACTCGATCAAAATTTATAAACGCGCACAACGTTCACGCCGTTTGCCAGTTGTGCGCGGTGTGTAAACCTTTGTATATTACTTTTCACAAATTTTTCCCATTAAAATTCATTGTTGGAATTTGAGTTAAGCAAGCATCAATGTATATATCACTAATCACAAGTTTGTAATGGGCTGCAAATGTATCACATTAAATGACATTGTATTAAGGTCTGTGTAATGGGCTGTAAATGTATCACATTAAATGACATTATATTGAGGTCTGAATTCCAACATACTACAACATTTATGCATTCCAATGAACATAACACTCCATCTCCGCCGTTCTCTTGTTCGCTGCATCTTCTGCTTTATACTTCTTTGACTCAAGGAACATCCTTTCAATCTCCTTCTGGGTCTACGTGGCACTTATCGTTAGTGATAGTGATCTTATTTTCTGCACACATACTTTCCTCTGTAGAGGCATTCAAGATACCGTCGGCATCTATCTCAAGGCAAACCATGACACTTCGAACACCCTTGGGAGCAGGAGGGATACCAGCAAGTACAAACTCCCCTAGAAAAAGATAGAATAAAAAAGTAAATATAATTAGACTTAGATAGATATAAGATAGAACAGTTGTTATCATCAAGCAGTTATGTATGCAATGATTCTGAACGGAACTTACGAAGGGTCTAAGAATTTTTGCAAGTTGGCATGGACGAGAATGAAGCTGTAATGATTGCAAGAACACGCGAAGAGAAGCAAAAGAACATCTTCGCGACGAGAATGAAGCTGTAATGAAGAAGAACAGATCATGCGAAGAGGAGCAAAAGAACATCTTCGCCGCCATATAAAGGTGATGTATACAATTTCTACATCACGGAACTTGACGCTAGTATATTGGCCATCTTTGTGTGCTGTAGACGACGCACTCATGAACAACAACAAAATTACAAATTTGAAGAAAAAACAATGTATTAGAAGAATCAGAGAGAATCAGATAAAGGAACTATAATCACCTGGGGTAGTGGTTGATGAGGTCTGGTGGGTACGGAAACCATATACAGACGAGTTGGACTGACCAAGTACGAGGATGGAAACACCGTAGAGTAACAGTTCGTGCTCGGGAATATATGGCAGATGGATACCAGCCAGACGTTGTTCCAACTAGTATCCGAGTGTTGTGGTGCGCGAAGAGAAAAATTGCTTGAAGGTAGAACTTTTTATACTCAACGCGCACAACGGCAAAAAAAACATCTGGTTTCGATTACCAAAAGAGAAAAATCTAAATACACCGATACTCTTGCGGTGCATGTCCAAGTTTTTCCAAAAAAACATACATCATCATAGCAGAAGACAGTAACTGTGACAAATCACAGTATAGTTAATATTTTTGCTTAGTGGACACAAAGGTCACTACTTTTGGACGTAGGGCGGGCTGATTAACTTTGAGCAATGGAATACAGTTTTGCTCATACGACAATTTCTCATGCCGTGACCGTGTCTCCTGGGGATATTGCAGTTATGAGTAGCTCCAATAGAGATTCTTCACATTTTTGCACTGATATGAAATGCAATAATGGCACGCGTAAGAAATTCTTCTGTGCATGGAAACAAATGAGGATGCACAGTTTCAGAGAAGATTGCGCAGTTTGAGAGCCGATACCTTGGTGGCACCTTCAGGCTGATGGCAATGTGAAGCATTCGAAAACATCGTGTGCTTCTTCTGAAGGAGCCAACACCATCGTTGATGATATCTGAAGTAGCAGACTCCATCTTTGATGCCTATATAAATGTGACGAATTCAATTTCAGCAACACGGCAATTGCCGCAAGTTTATTGGCTAGCTTTGTGTGTCGGAGACGAAGCATTGATTCAGTAGTAAGAACAAAAATTTAGCATGTAAAAGAAAATATAGTGTATAGGTATAACCATATAGAACACTATCATCGAGAGGAGTAGTGGTTGACGATGTCTAGAGGGAAGTGAATCACTTTATATAGACGAATTGGACTGGGTATGGTCCGCATGGATGAGGCTGAGACTACAGTTGGGTTACTGTGGGCTACAGAAATTGACGTTAACAAAATTGATTGCCGCTAAGAAAATTGCTCAAAGCGCAAAACGGGTAAAAATATGGCAGTTGTGCGAGTTGAGCAAATTATTTATGTTTATACAATATTACTCATAAATCCATTTATAGCAATGTGAACGCCCCAAATCAAACAGCGTGACCCATGAGTATCAAGACTTAAATGTCCGTACACCTTATTCTGTACACCCATCCATTTATATCTTATTCTGTAAACAGTAAGATATGTGTTTCTTATCACTAAAATGTCTGTACACCCATCAGTCTGAATATTATTTAATTCTCCCACAATTTTGTGTTTTCTTTATTATTGGGATTTTTTATTGAACGTTGTGCGCGCAAAGGTAATTAATTATGGGAATTTTGTATAGAACGTTGTGCGCGCAGAGTAATTATTCGTTACGACTGTTTTGCTCAACACGCACAGCTGGGTGTATTTTGATCCGATGTGCGCGCTGTATTATATTTTATAAATGTATACCTTTTTAAATACCCCGCACAATCCGCACTAAGACGCAAATTTAAACAAATCAAAGAAATGTGAATATTTTTGCTATCTTATTCTGTAAACTGTCGGATATGTGTTGTCTTATCACGTAAATGTCTATATACCCATCAATCAACTGCTCCGCATTTTATTTGCATCAATTTTGATTTTTTAACTGGCATGTCAGTCTCAACATTAATTAATTCTCCACCCAATTTTCTGTTTTCTTTATTATTGGGATTTTTTATTCAACGTTGTGCGCGCTGAAGATATTAATTATGGGGATTTAGTATTGAAAGTTGTGCGCGCTTGGTAATTATTCGTTACGACCGTTTTTCTCAACGCGCACAGCCGGGTGTATTTTGATCCGTTGTGCGCGCTGTATTATATATCCAAAATGTTTACAATTTAAAAACCCCGCACGGTGCGCACTAAAACTAAAATTTTAACAAATCAAAGAAATGTGAATATTTTTGCAGTCTTATTCTGTAAACTATCAGATATGTGTTGTCAAATCACTTAAATTTCCTTACACCCATCAATTAACTGCTGCCATTATATTTGCATCAATTATAATTTTTTTTTCTTATTTGTCAGTTTGAACAGTAATTAATCTACAAAAATTTTGTCCTTCTTCTTTATTATTGGGATTTTTAATTGAACGTTGTGCGCTCTGAAGTTATTAATTATAAGGATTTTGTAATGAATGTTGTGCGCGCAAAGTAAGTATTCATTACGACCATTACGCTGAACGCGGACAGCTGTGTATATTTTGTTCCGTTGTGCCCGCTGTATTATATATTCTAAATGTATACCTTTTTATATACCTCGCACTAAGGGACAAATTTAAACAAATCAAAGAAATGTATATCTTTTTGCTGTCTTATTCTGCAAATAGTCGGATATGTGTTGTCTTATCAATTAAATGTATTGAACGTTGTGCGCGCTGATGTAATAAATTATGGGTATTATGGGAATTAAATGTATTGAACGTTGTGCGCGCAGAGGAATTATTCGTTACGACCGTTTTGCTCAACGCGCACAGCGGGGTGTATTTTGATCCGTTGTGCGCGCTGTATTATATTTTATAAATGTATACCTTTTTATATACCCCGCACTAAGGATCAAATTTTAACAAATTAAAGAAATGTAGATATTTTTGCTGTCTTAATCTGAAAAAAGGTCTGATATGTGTTGTCTTATCACTTAAATGTCCATCAATCAACTATTGCGCATCAGATATGTTCAATGGTAATTTTTTTACTGGCCTGTCAGTTTGAAGTGACTCTGACATTAATTAATTCCCCCAATTTTGTTTCTTCTTTATTATTGAGATTTTTTATGGAACGTTGTGGGCGCTGAAGTTATTAATTATGGGGATTTTGTATTGAACGTAGTGGGCGCAGAGT
Organism: Scilla litardierei; assembly: GCA_030789695.1. Lineage (NCBI taxonomy): Eukaryota > Viridiplantae > Streptophyta > Magnoliopsida > Asparagales > Asparagaceae > Scilla > Scilla litardierei. Next base: position 7,684 of record JAULAV010003762.1, read on the forward strand.
AACTATTGGTAACGTCCACTTTTCTCAACGCGCACAGCGGGGTGTATTTTGATCGGTTTTGCGCGCAGAGCAATTATTCGTTACGAACGTTTTGCGTGTAATTTGATCAGTGCTCGCAACCTTACCTAATGTTGCCCATATGGCGTGATGATTAACTGTGGGTAATAGAGCATGTAATACAGTTTTGCTCAGCACGCACAACGATCATGGCATCTGACTGTTGCGTGCGATGGTCTATTGTGTTTAATTGCATACAGTTTGGCTCTGCGAGCAAAAGTTGTGTGATTTGGGTAATGGTTGATAACAAGAAACTGTTTTGCTCATCGCGCACAGCGGTTAAACAAATCGATACGAACGTTGTGCATGCGAGTAACTGTGTGCACACGTAAATAGTTTATCACAACATATAGCATGAGCCTGTTGTGCGCCCTGGGGAATTTATAGTTCGGTGAACAGTGTTTGATCAGAATATCTATGTTGGACATTGATTCAAGTAAGCATCAATGTATATATTGCCTTATATCAATTTTGTATTGTCCTGTAATTGTATCAAATTAAATGACATAGTATTAAGGTCTGAATTCTAACAAACTACAGCATTATGCATTATAGTGTACATAATGCATAAATGTTATTTATATTCGGTAAACAAGTTTGCTCAGTAATATCAACGTCGGACATATATATCACCTATATCATTTTTGTATTAGGGTCTGAATTCCAAAATACTACAACATTTATGCATTATTCTGTACATTACATAACAAAGTTGAAACTACAGCTAAACATTTTGCAACTTCACAGTTTGGAACTGGTATGAAATTCAATCATGGGAATATCTTAATGGTACATTGAATCCCACTATGAAAAACTCTTCACAGTGACAGAGTCATGCTGAACAGCTCAAGCAAGATGGCATTTATGATCAGCTCCAATAGCACGCACCATCATCAGTAGCATCCAGATCGTCCATAACGGTATAAGTAGCCACTCCTTTAACGAAGTTGGCTGATCTGGATTCTTTAGCGCATGCCACTGTATGCGTTGAAGAAGCATCAATTATGAACGATAAAAAGCAAATTTAAGTAAAAAAAATAGGGTATAAAGACATGCAACTTTACGTTTAGGGACTGATATAAAAATATATCACGGTTGCTTCTTCTCGGAAGAATCCGCTGCTGTAGTAGAACATATGAAGGAGCAAATAACATCTTCCAGTACACGTAAATTGCCGGTAGTATATTGTTCATCTTTGGGTGTTGAAGACGACAGTGAGGAACAACGGGAAATATTTAGCATTGTTAAGAAAAAATAGTGTATGAAGTAGAAACAGATAGAATCAGTTAGAATACTATCATTAAGAAGTGGAGTGGTTGACAAGGTCTAGTGGGAAGAGAGGCTATTTATAGACGAATTGGACTGGCCCATTGATGAGGACGATAGACTACAGTAGAGTCACTGTGCGTGATATTGTATTGGACATAAAGACGAGTGAATCTACAACATATTGTTTCAGCCAGATGATGTTCCCAAGAAGGTTTGGCCTTTACGGTGCGCGTTGAGCAAACTTGAAGGCTGTTATGCAAGATGAGCAAATTATTTATGTTTGTACAATATTACTCAAGGCACTTTTAAGTATTTAATTTGTTGTTCCGCTAAATTGTTTTACACTAAATTTTTTATTTTGTTTAAGTTAATGGATCATGCTTCTACATAATCTTTCCCAAGGCACTTTTTATTTCAAAGTTTAGGGTTCCAAGGCATTTCTCCCCTAAATTTAATCTTCACAATCTTTCCCAAGGCACCTCTAATTTCAAAGTTTAGGTTCCCATGGCACGTCCCCCCCAAATTTAATCTCCAAAATCTATCCAAAGACACTTCTAATTTCAAAGTTTTGGTTTCCAAGACACTTTTCCCACTAAAATTTAAGTTTTCCAACTAAAATTTTCATAAAATCCAATCTCAGCCATTGATTTCCCAGGATCAAATCCTAGCCACTCTTTATCATGTCCTGGTCAGCCCTAGAAATTAAAAAACGAGTTTGGCTCCTCGCGCAAAAAGGTCACAAATACGTGCAGTTGTGTGAACTGAGTAATTGTGGATAATCAGATACGGGTATGCTCACAGATCGCACATCGGTCAAACTCATTATGTGACCGTTGTGCGCGCTGAGTAATTGTGTGCAAACGTAAATGTTTTATCACAAAGTATATAAGGACGGTCACAATTTATGCCCGTTGTGCTCGCTGGGTAAATCATATAACGGTAAAAAGTTTATACATAGGTAATTTCAATTTTGGACATTGATTCAAGTAAGCATCGATGTATATATCACATATATCAATTTCATAATGTCATGCAATTGTATCAAATTAAATGACAGTGTATTAAGGTCTGAATTCTATCATACTACAACATTTATATGTTACACTGTACATACCACAACAAATTTGAAACTACATTTCGTACATAATGACATAAAACACCAAAGAATATCTACCCACACACACTCTTCTCCGTCGATGATCAAAAATACAATATAAGACAAGAGAAAGGCTTGTGCGCCAAAGGACCGGCCACCTCAAAAACCTGGAGGCGGAGGCGGAGGCGGAGGTGGTGATGGTGGCGCAACAGTACGTATGTCTCTAGGAGAGGGCACTAGAGTCTCCATCTTCTCTTGTATGTTCGACATTATGAGCATCATAGTGTCGAAGTCGCTACGCAGAAGTGAGATCGCCAGATTGGTGTTGGAGAGATGGGTTTCAATTTCTCCTAATCTACGAGTAAAGTTCACCGGCTGATGGGAGGATGATGAAGCAGCAGATGCGGGGCTTACATTGCCTATGAGTATATCCTTAAGCTGACGTTGTTCATCTGTAAGTACAGAGACAAACGTAGTAAGCTCCTCGAGTTTGCTACGGAGGTTGTGCAGAACAGAGTCCTGACGGCGAGACATCCCATCCATAGAGAGGAGGCCGTTATAACTGTTGTCCTCGAGTGGGGCTTTTTCAGCCGGAGATGGAACTGATGAACCTGCATGTAAAGGAGGAAACGCAGGAGGAGGCAACAGCACATTGTGTTCACCTTGAGTTGGACCAAGCGAAAGCGAATCACGCAGAATGGGTCTATAGGCCGGGAACGATGAGGGAAGGGGATCAGCGTGTTCAGGTGACGGTGAATCATCATCACTAACTCCCCAAGGGTCAGAAAAAGTCGACTCACAAGATCGTTTTGGCGGCATGAAGAAACCCGAGTACGAAATGCGAGAGTGTTGAGATGAAGAAGAAAACGGAACGACAGATCAAAGGAAAGAGGAATGAAATTTTCCGCGAAACCCCTCGTCTACTGACTCCACATATATATAATGATTGGTTATTTTAATCTCAGCCGCTGGATTACATATGGAAGTGGAACTGACTAAAACGATCTCATCAGACGACTGGGGTAAAGCATCCGTTCGAATGCGCAAAAAAAATCGTAATTAAGGGCTTACACGGAAACCGAGGTTCTACTTGACTCATTCTCCAGTTACCACACGTGAACATTGTTGAGAAGAAAGCAGAATCATTTACTGTCATCATTACGTACCTCCGAAATAAGATTGTATGAGATGGCGGTTGTACTTTCATCATTACGTGGCATACCGATTGCGTCTCGCAACCGATCTATAAATATCTATTGTTTAGTAGCCACTGCACGTTCAGGAGCGATGTGTATTCAAACGGAACATAATGCCCATGAGGTGCACGTATATCGTTCCAGCCTAGAGCCACCGATTGGCACCCGATCTATTACCTCGGCCTCCATCTTTACGGCAGTAGTCCTCTCTATTGACAGGGAATCCTGAGTAAAAGGCGGGAACCGATATAATGGAGCCGGTGCAAAGGCAGGAGCGATGTGCATTCATGATTCAACCGGAACGTGAATGCCCATGAGGTGCACGTATATCGGTCCAGCCTAGAGCCGCCGTTTGGCACCCGATCTATTACCTCGGCCTCCACCTTTACGGCAGTAGTCCTCTCTAATGACAGGGATTCCTGAGTAACAGGCGGGAACTGATATAATGGTGCCGGTGCAAAGGCAGGAGCGATGTGCATTCAACCGGAACGTGAATGCCCGTGAGGTGCACGTATATCGGTCCAGCCTAGAGCCGCCGTTTGGCACCCGATCTATTACCTCGGCCTCCACCTTTACGACAGTAGTCCTCTCTAATGACAGGGATTCCTGAGTAACAGGCGGGAACTGATATAATGGTGCCGGTGCAAAGGCATGAGCGATGTGCATTCAACCGGAATGTGAATGCCCATGAGGTGCACGTATATCGGTCCAGCCTAGAGCCGCCGTTTGGCACCCGATCTATTACCTCGGCCTCCTCCTTTACGACAGTAGTCCTCTCTAATGACAGGGAATCCTGAGTAACAGGCGGGAACTGATATAATGGTGCCGGTGCAAAGGAAGGAGCGATGTGCATTCAACCGGAACGTGAATGCCCATGAGGTGCACGTATATCGGTCCAGCCTAGAGCCGCCGTTTGGCACCCGATCTATTACCTCGGCCTCCACCTTTACGGCAGTAGTCCTCTCTAATGACAGGGAATCCTGAGTAACAGGCGGGAACTGATATAATGGTGCCGGTGCAAAGGCAGGAGCGATGTGCATTCAACCGGAACGTGAATGCCCATGAGGTGCACGTATATCGGTCCAGCCTAGAGCCGCCGTTTGGCACCCGATCTATTACCTCGGCCTCCACCTTTACGGCAGTAGTCCTCTCTATTGACAGGGATTCCTGAGTAACAGGCGGGAACTGATATAATGGAGCCGGTGCAAAGGCAGGAGCGATGTGCATTCAACCGGAACGTGAATGCCCATGAGGTGCACGTATATCGGTCCAGCCTAGAGCCGCCGTTTGGCACCCGATCTATTACCTCGGCCTCCTCCTTTACGGCAGTAGTCCTCTCTATTGACAGGGAATACTGAGTAACAGGCGGGAACTGATATAATGGTGCCGGTGCAAAGGCAGGAGCGATGTGCATTCAACCGGAACGTGAATGCCCATGAGGTGCACGTATATCGGTCCAGCCTAGAGCCACCGTTTGGCACCCGATCTATTACCTCGGCCTCCACCTTTACGGCAGTAGTCCTCTCTAATGATAGGGAATCCTGAGTAACAGGCGGGAACTGATATAATGGTGCCGGTTCAAAGGCAGGAGCGATGTGCATTCAACCGGAACGTGAATGCCCATAAGGTGCACGTATATCGGTCCAGCCTAGAGCCGCCGTTTGGCACCCGATCTATTACCTCGGCCTCCACCTTTACGACAGTAGTCCTCTCTATTGACAGGGATTCCTGAGTAACAGGCGGGAACTGATATAATGGAGCCGGTGCAAAGGCAGGAGCGATGTGCATTCAACCGGAACGTGAATGCCCATGAGGTGCACGTATATCGGTCCAGCCTAGAGCCGCCGTTTGGCACCCGATCTATTACCTCGGCCTCCTCCTTTACGGCAGTAGTCCTCTCTATTGACAGGGAATCCTGAGTAACAGGCGGGAACTGATATAACGGTGCCGGTGCAAAGGCAGGAGCGATGTGCATTCAACCGGAACGTGAATGCCCATGAGGTGCACGTATATCGGTCCAGCCTAGAGCCGCCGTTTGGCACCCGATCTATTACCTCGGCCTCCACCTTTACGGCAGTAGTCCTCTCTAATGACAGGGATTCCTGAGTAACAGGCGGGAACTGATATAATGGTGCCGGTGCAAAGGCAGGAGCGATGTGCATTCAACCGGAACGTGAATGCCCATGAGGTGCACGTATATCGGTCCAGCCTAGAGCTGCCGTTTGGCACCCGATCTATTACCTCGGCCTCCACCTTTACGGCAGTAGTCCTCTCTATTGACAGGGATTCCTGAGTAACAGGCGGGAACTGATATAATGGAGCCGGTGCAAAGGCAGGAGCGATGTGCATTCAACCGGAACGTGAATGACCATGAGGTGCACGTATATCGGTCCAGCCTAGAGCCGCCGTTTGGCACCCGATCTATTACCTCGGCCTCCTCCTTTACGGCAGTAGTCCTCTCTATTGACAGGGATTCCTGAGTAATAGGCGGGAACTGATATAATGGTGCCGGTGCAAAGGCAGGAGCGATGTGCATTCAACCGGAATGTGAATGCCCATGAGGTGCACGTATATCGGTCCAGCCTAGAGCCGCCGTTTGGCACCCGATCTATTACCTCGGCCTCCACCTTTACGGCAGTAGTCCTCTCTATTGACAGGGATTCCTGAGTAACAGGCGGGAACTGATATAATGGTGCCGGTGCAAAGGCAGGAGCGATGTGTACTCAAACGGAACGTGATCGTCAAGGTAATAGGTGCAGTCAAGAGAAAGGGCTTTCTCCTCTCTTCCAAGAGAGTCTTCAACACACAACACACTTCTCCTTCAAGTTCTACTTCAAGGCATATGGGATTGTAAGTGTTGCTTTCATAATTTCATAACTTTCGTTATTTTGTATTTGTGCTAGGTTTCCGAGAGCGGTTTGCTTACTCACAAGTTGTAGGAGTGAAGGACATCGATTGTATTCGATTTCACTTGTAGGGTTGCTACAAGTGGGTTTAAAGGCAACCTCAAGTTAGTGTTCTAACTTGAGTATCCGGAGGTATCCGGGTGGAAGGGACGTAGGATAACCGGGAACAAGGCGGGAAGTTACTTGGGTAATCCGAACACTTGAAACATAATTGCGTGTGCATTTGTTTATTATTTGGGTTTAATTTTAATTCCGCACTATATTTGTTGATCATATATCATATATATGTGTGAATTTTGTGTTATGGTCTCCATGTATGCTATATCTATATGTGTTGTGATTTGAGACGTTAAGTTTCCTTCGTGTATCGCAATGTTGATATTGGACTTTCGTTCCTCTTATCACCTAAGTATATAATGTGGTTTTATGATTTTTTGGATTTTATATTTATATATATTTAGATTCTTATTTGGCACGATTGTTGTTATTTTACTGCCGCCTTTTGGATAATGCCATAGGGGGATCGAAATAAACAAACAGAATCGTAATGAATGTTCTATGTATGGTCTAATAAACAGACATACAAAAACTGGATGTAGGTTTCTACACTGTTTTTTATACACCGGAAGTTGCTACATTGACTCTCCAAATTTGGATGGCCCTGTAGCAAACCGGCAAATTGATTCCAGTTTTGCAGGGCGGTTGATGGAGGGAAAACGCCATATTTGGCGTGTTGTTGCAGTGTGGTTTGGAGATGATATAACCGGCCAACTTCCGCTTAGACTTGCATGGAGTCGTCGAATATAGCTTAATTCACGTAAACTAAATATGGGAAAAAATACCTAATTAAATGTCACATCATCTACCAACTAGATTCAATGGGGTTGGATAGTGGGGTGTCGAGACTCGAGAATATATTGTCGGGCCCGCTAAACAGTCTGCGGACCTTCGCGTTCGAATGTTGTTAACTGGGCAATTTGCAGTAGGTTTCGCGTCGTTCCGCTGTGCTGCGTTGAAATATTCTATCTTTTTCCCTCTGTGGGCTCCACTTTAATGTGTCACTATTAATAAGACGAAAAGCGATGGTACGTAGTGATGGAAATTGCGGATGAGGTGAGAGGTTGGTGGGACCACAAACAAGAATTCGACCGGTCTTCTACTCATCCAACTGCCGACTTTGCTGGAACTTTGTTCGAGAAAAGTTTTTCACGTCAGCGCCATATCAACGAATATTTGTATCCATTCTGACAAGTAAAACATTTTAGTCGTTTAATATATCTCCTCACATAACTGTATACAGTAATGCCATATGTGCGCGATGAGGAAATTCGTATAATAAATCCAAATATTCGACCGCGCACAACTATCCCACATTTACGCATATACTGCGCGTGACTAAATTATGTTTGCTCACCGCGAACATCGGTTCAAATTTTGCCCCGTTTTGCGAGCTCAGTAATTAATCCGCCGTTTGTTTATACTTGTAATAACAAATGGAAGAGCGAGAGAGTCAAGAAGCAAGATGGCCACCCATAATGGAGGACCCGGCAAAAAATTTGAGTTGCCGCCAAACTCGGAGTATTAATGTAGCAGACCGCAAAAAAACGCCGCGAAGACCCCAGAAAACCCCTCCATGCGTCCGGTCAAGTGGAGGATATTTATCCCGCCAAATTTGGGGATATATCACCATTCGCCATGATTTGTGCCTTGACTGCAGATATGGCTGAGAAATCGTGTCAGTGGGACGAAGAAACTTTGCAAGGCCAGTCTTCAGAGGGAAGAAGAGACGGTGACGTAGCTGATAACCGTTCCCTTCATGACAGGGGGGATGTGCGGCCGCAGTTGCCTGAGACTCCCCTAAGGGATACGTGGCCATGGGGAGGTCTCGTTCCGGCAGGCTATGTACCCCCGGCGTACGAGGGGGCATTGCTGTTGAATCCGCCCACTGACGTTCCATCGGAAGGTACTAGGGGGAACCGTCACCGACCCTTCTTCCCCGTCTGGGACGGCGACTCTGCATTGGTGGATAGGGGGGTGGCCAGTCGGCTGGTGGAGAACTCCATCCTTCCCATTGACCAAAGTGTCGTGGGTCAAATTGACATTGAAAGGCTCGCTAACTCAGTCGTTTATGGCAGTTACCAGGTTAAGTACTAATGTCATCTCGTTGTGCTGTTGCCTTACTCTTACAGTCTTACTTATCCATGATTCCCTGCAGACATCATTGGTCGGGGCGGAACTGCGTCGCCGAGTGGTGCAATTGTTGATTGCCGACCGGAAAAAGGCGGTTTCCTTCGAATCTCAACTTAAGGATTTGAAGGAGCAGCTGATGAAAGAGAGAGACCGCAGATCTCAGGCGGAGTGGGAGGTTGCTAAAGCTAAAGATCGGGCGTCCTCTATGTCAGCGGTTCGGAAGAGCTCCGAAGAGCGATGGTACGTAGAGAAGAGCAGTCTCCTGGCTCGTATAGCCGAGTTGGAGAGAAACTCGCTTCCTCCAAACTCGATTGCAGACGTGAGGCATAAGGCTGAGGCGAGGAAGCGTCAGCGATCTGGTCGGGAGTCCGGTGGAGGATCGGCCCAAACGTAGGACGGTTTGGCTACCAACGCCCCCTCCAGCGAGGCGTCTGTGTGAATCGTGGCCATCTGTTGAGAGGTGAACATGTGATGGTTTACGCGTTAGTAATGAACCCCGAACATTCAGTTGGCAATGAACACCGTCTGGTCCAGTCTTTTACCGCTTGTTAGTTTAATTATCTGTTTGCCAACCATTAGCGATCTTCGTACACTGATTGCTTAATTTCTTGTGGATATTAAAACTATTAGCATACAGCCATCACAGAAATGGTCAAGGATGGTGTGAAATATCGAAGTTTCCCGGGAATATACTTAGTGCACGTGAACTGCGTTGGAATTGAGCTTAGCATCACAGTGAACCAGATATACAATTTTTTTCTCATTGCTCACACCGGTCCCACCTTTTACCTGATGTGTATGGATGAATCTGATTTGTCAGTGTGTTTCATTGGAGTCATTTTCTCCAGCATTCACATAGCCTCTACATGCATCGAGATTGTTACGTATAGAGGTTTCCTTTAAACGAACTTGGGATATTGGACTTATGCCATAGATTCAAGTAGACCATCGTCAAGGAGAGAAAGATTCAAGAATACGCAGAGGTGGAAATCACTTCATGCAACATAAATAACACATTTACTGCTGTATACGGTCTTCAACATCACTAACATACCAAAGCACACAATTATGAGTCCAACTCTTAGCATTTTCCTTTATGTCCGTTGTGCGCGGTGAGCAAATTTTTAATGCTGTAACATAAATTGCTCAAATCTCACAACGGGCAAAATTATGCCAGGCGTGCGAATTTAGCTACTGTATCCCATAACATAAATGATCAAAGCGCACAACAAGCAAAGACATGATGGCGCGTTGAGTTCCCGTTGTGCAGAAATCCCATAGATTTTGTACAAAAATCCCAAAAAATTCAGTATATTCTTTCATTATAAACTCAGTCACTACATTTGCACAAAATTATAAATTCAATGCTCTGATGATACGGTAATTACAGTGGGAAATTTGCCTACATCTTTACAGAATAATGTCTCGAATTGTCGCATCCTCTCTTCAAGGCCTTCCAGCCATCCTTCGGCCTCAGGCAGGCGGTTAGCCTTCCATTGCCTTATTACCGGTGGGACCGGGCTTCTATCTTTAAGTTGAATATTTACAAAGTGATTATTATTTACAAAACCTATGGTGAAGGGACCACGTTTCGTACCTTGGTGTGGTCCTGATCTTAACGGAAAAAATGAAAGACATTGTTGCATTGACAGCAGATGTATTACACAGTTATAACGACTTGAGATAATATGTCCAACTTCAGGGAAGGTCATCCAATATTGCATCGGGGGGTGGTCACCCATATAGTTAATTGACACTACCTGTTCTTGTGCACTTTCCTCACCCATCACCTTTGAGTACACATCATAGTGGTCACGCAGCTCTTGAAGCAATTCTCTTCTGACCACCTTCCACTGGTCCTCTCCCATCCCTAGATGTGAAGATATAGCCCTGTAACCACAGTTCCCATCTGCCGTCACATCTGTGACGGTCGATATATATTTGGCGATTGCAGGGGGAATTGATCAAGATAAGGTATGCCTCTTTGAACGGCTCTAGCGTCCTTTGCTTCATAATTTGCTGCTGCAAATGAAGCTGTAGCAGAAACCCCAGCCATACTGCCAGATGTCGCGACTTTGCCAGTTGGTTTCTTTCTAGCAAGTTGAGGAGGAATGGGTGGGGCAGACGTATTTTTGATCCTTTGGGACCGTCTCGGTTGGACACGGCCGACGCTTTCTTGTTTCGATGAGACTTCAGGTGGAATTTGAGCAGAGCAACTAGCCGCATCGCCGAAGTCATGATCAAAATGAGCAGGATGAATGGGGGTGGCTGTTTCTTCATTTGTCAAATTAATATCCCTTTTTCTTCTTCCATTGAACACGACATTAACTTGCGGCTCTGTAATCAGATTTGTCGCCGGGGTAGCTAGCTCCTTCAACTTAATTAACAACTCCTGCTTCATCGGCCCATCAAGTTGAGCATAGAGCATGTGTATGCGCTCTAATTCAGCATGTATAAGCCCATCTTCTTCAGACATCAATTCCGGCTTAGCCTCCATGTCTAGCTGCTTCTAATGAGAATTTACGGCATCTAAGGGAATGGGGCGATTTTCCCTTGTGTATTTGCCAATCTCATTGGCACATGGTACACCATAAATCATTCTAGCTAGACAATCACCTGTGCATTGGTCCGTTCCCATAGGGTCAGATTTATCAGCTTCCACAGACATTATCTTCAACGCCGCAGCGGCTGTAAATCCTATCAGCTCCTTGAACAAGAACCCATGCACATTATGTTGCAACATGATCTTAGATTTCTCGAATGATGCCTTGATCTCGATATGCTGCCCCTCTAATGATTCATGTATGGTTGGCCAAGAAGCGGATAAACTAAAGGCCGATGAACCCAATGCCCTTTTAAGCTTAGAATGTTCAGTCTGTGCTCTTTTGGTCTGCCCTCTGTTGGTACTGACATTTCCAAAGTGGAGATTGCCATCTGTCCATACAGAAATAAACTTCTCCTTGTACTTGTCCAACCAAGATGTCTTCACATAGCTCACGACCCTTGTGTAATCTTTGTACTCGGTCTCCAATGCCTTCAGTTTAGAAACATACTCCTCCTCCTTGCGTGCCCCCACCAATAAATTCCAGCTAGAGATGAAACCTAACCATTTTTCTTGATCTTCAAAAGAGGGCTGGCAATTTTTGGCAATATTTTTGGATATGTGCATTCTACATATTTGGTGCACCGCAAGGGGAAATTCATGGCCAATGGCATTCATAAGTGCTGGCTCCAGTGCTGACAAAATTACACGTGGCATCCTGTATCCCTGCAGCAAAGAGCTCAACTTCCCCAAGGCCCATAAGTAGTTCTCCTCACGTACGGCCTCCGTGTAACAAAATGCCGCTGCGAACTGAATATCTGTGGACGTCACCCCATACATCTCCATCAATGGTGGCCTGTTGCGGTTGGTCTTCAACGCGCAGTCCATAACCAGAATCTCTGGAAATTTTCGTAATAACTCAACCGACTGCGGATGTGCCCAAAATATAGTCCTCACTGCATTTGTCACTTCGTCCACTTCATGATACACAATGTAATTACGCTGTGTAAGTAGATTAAGGAATAGCTGCATTTCTGCTCTCCAGGCCATTTCCCCTGCCTTCATCCTCTGTCTGGCTTTATAAATAGTGTTGATTGTGGTAGATGTTGCATTATCCTTTTCCATCAGGTATTTCAAGATTTCCCTTGGCCTAAGCAGTCTATGTGACAAGTCTCTCACCGTGGCCATCTCCCCACCTCCGAACCTCCTCTCATCTGGGTGTCGCTCGATGTACATTGCGGGTTTATGGTTGTGATTGCCACGTACAACTGTCAAAATCCACTTATCTGTTGCCACACCATTAGCCCTCAAGTAGAAGGGACATGAACACTTCTTGCTTCGAGTTGATTTTTTGGCCGATATATCCGGCCTGTGTGGCCGATATTTCCCACTTCTTTCACAACAAAAATAATAAGTTGGGACCCTATTGCCCTTTGTACTCATATTTGATGATTTTGTAACAACCAAATTCCCGGTTATCACACCGACCCCTTTTACCCATTTACCAAGCTCTTCTATGCTGGGGAAAATTTTATTTGTTGTGAACTGATTTGTATAATCTTCATTAACCTCTGAGCCTTCAACAATACGCTGAATTAAGTCCCAGAAACCAATATAGTCACTAAATGTTAAGCTTTATTTTCTAGTAAATTAGTCAGTTAACAAAGCAAAATAATTTCAAACCTTTGCTTCATTGTCCGCTTCATCCCAGATCCCCTCATTGTGTACCGAGCCCATATCAATCTTCGTAATTTCTACGCAATCATGTTCCAAATGTACATTGCAGCAATAAATTTCTGAAATTATTAAACAATACCAAATTAATTAGCATCAATTAATGGCTTACCAACTTTACGATGCAGTGCGGCCGCAGTCGAGTATTTTAGGGCACCCCAACCCAATGACACAAATCTTTTGCACTGCCTTAAGGACCTTCGTTTGATATAAGCAGGAACTCTTATAGTCTATATACCTCAGCCAATTAGAATAATTTCTGTTGATCAAACCCTATCTCGTTAGCTTTTCCTGCCTTAGGTCACAAAACTGATTGCATATGGAAGCTGTTACGCTGCATTTGTATATACGGATGCGTAGAAATAGTGGTTCATAGTGTAAATTACTCATCGCGAACAGTGGGAGGGCAAAAATGTAAATTGCTCTCCTCTGTAAACAGTCTAGCAGTTTGCCCACCGCACACAACCGCGCAAAACACGGACTTGCTCAGCGCACACAACCACGCAAAACTGGGAATTGCTCACCGCTCACAGCCACGCAAAACTCGGAATTGCTCAGCGCACACAACCACGCAAAACTCGGAATTGCTCAGCGCACACAACCACTCAAAACCCGTAATTGCTCACCGCACACAACCGTTTTGGTCAAGTCCACGTGCACATGTGGACGGGTTATTTGCTAGTAATATTTCAAACTAGACTTGTGTACTCAACCAGCACAACGGGTAAATTATTGTAGACCCGATATGACCCGGTAGGACCCGAAATTGTCCCGTGATACCTTCTGCTCGCAGCGAATTGACAGACAATTACACAGATTGCTCACGGCGGAATTTCAAACGGCAAGTATTTTCAAAGATCGCTCCAGTCGCCCAGACCGAAATCCAAAAGCTTTGATTTTTATTTAATTGCTCGAAGGATACATCACTTAGTCAACTGGTGAGATCAAACAAAGAGCTGAATCGAGAGAAATCGATTTAGGGGTTTTTGACCTAAATTTATCAACATCGACTCTTTGGTACGTCTATACTTTTAAGTACAGTTTATCTGCCTTTCTTATTTTGATTTTACATGCATTCATCCACGGTTGAGGTTGATGAAGTCGGTACAAAAATCCAAGGTAATATTGATTTATCTTCTCGGCAATAATGCATTAAATCTTTGAGGATCAGGTTATGAATTGTTTGATACAGGATACTATGGATTTTACAACCGACTTTACCACCAATCAACTGTTCAAGGATAGAAAAGAGCTGTTTCAGTGGATACAAAACGTCGGGTTAAGTCATGGGCATGTGATTGTTACACGTTCGGGGAGATTAAGTAAAACGGCCAAAGGGCATCATGCTGTGTACTTTGCGTGTGAAAGAAGCGGTGAGTATCGGGGACACCGAAAGCTAAAAAAGACCAACCAGCCTGTTAAAACCAAGAAGTGTTCATGTCCTTTCTCATTGCGTGGTTATATGGTGGGCGTGGGCGTTGAGGAGTGGAAGGTAACAGTCGTTTGTGGCAGGCACAACCATGAAGCAGCTAAATATGTCGATGGCCATTCCGATGACGGGACGTTGCAGGGAATGGAGATGGAAACAGTGCGTGACTTGGCGAATAGCAAGGTTCGGCCAGCTGAAATTTTGAAAGTACTGAAGGCAAATAAAAACTTCAGTGCTACCTCAATCAAAGCAATTTATAACGCACGAAACCGGTTACAACGGGGGAAGAAGGTTGGTATTGTAAAACAGTTGAAGGAGTTAGCATCAGCTGATAAAATTGTGGGTGCTGAGAATGTGAAGGCTGTGAATAATGAGGGGGGGATCAGAAGGTGGGGGAGGCGTTTTGCGAGAATGCAGTGCCTGCTGAGTTGCAGGAGGAGGATCATACTGGGAAGATGGGTGGGGAGGATGATAAGGTGGATCGTAATGAGGCGGAGCAGACTGCTGGGGAGGAGGATGATGATGATGAGAATGCAGTGGCTAAGGCCTTTGAGAAGGAGCATGAGGTTCTACGTCTTCAAATTTCTACCCTGGTAGCGGAGATTGCTAAGCAGCATGCTGAGATAACGGATACGTCTACATTGACGTGTAAGCCGGGTAAGGGAAGAAGTAGACCGTTGTGGAAACGTACAATAAAGAAGCCGAAACAATCAATTTCACATGATGATAGTGACGAGGACTTGGCTGCCGACATAATAATACCATATTGGAACGCTTTTCCTGAGTGTCTACGACCCCTTATAGTGCATGTCGTAGATGTGAAAGCAGACGGAAACTGTGGGTATAGGGCTGTGGCAGCTCAGTTGGGACTGGGTGAGGACGAATGGAGGCAGGTGAAATATGACTTGCGAGAAGAGATGCAGAACCACGACGGCTTGTACCGGTAACTTATGGGTGCCGTGGAATTTAAAAAGAATGTAGTGGCACTGGGCCATTTGTTAGACCGTCCAAAAGCTAAATGGTGGATGCAGATGCCAGAAATGGCACATGTCATTGCCTCATGCTACGAATGTGTAGTACATATTCTTGCACCTCATCAGTGTGTGACATATTTTCCTTTAAGAACTCCTCCAGTACCCCTATCATCCAGACGCCACATAACGTTGGGTCATGTGAACAATAATCACTTCGTTATTGTTAAACTTGCCCCATATGGTCCTGTCCCTCCGACTTCAAGTATGTGGCTAAGATACCGTTCCGATGTGTCAGCCGGATGGCCGGCTGCTTATGAGGATAGGATGCAACAATTCCAGTCAATAGTATTTGGGCACGATATTGCAACCGTTGACGTTATTGAAATATTGTAGGATAAAACGTTGTATCATTTTACTGTGGATTGTTTATTTCATATTGACAGATTGGTAGCATGAAATTTTATCATGTCTGCCTAAATGTGCAAATGTTATCATCTGTATGCCGTGCTTTGGTGTATGGTATCTATAAGTTATGCCCAACGATAGACCTACTAATCAAGTTTGCCTCTTACTAACTTTTTGGTGAACGAGTACATACTGATATATACTGGATTTTGAATGCTTAATAACACACGCAATCTATCCAGATTTTCTTAAGGGTGTTAATTAATACAACTAATGATAGTTATCACGTTGGTATTATATTATTTTATACGTATCAATAATGTTGTTAACATCGGCATAAGAATATGAGGAATCCAATAGAATAAATATTAAAAACAAAATTTAGATCTCCTCAGCGCGCACCGCGGTCAAAATCGTTCTCAGCGTCGCGATTAATAACGATTACCGTTACTAATGTCAAGCCTGACAATCCATGTAATATTACTCAGCGCGCAAAACGGTTTGGATCGTGCTAAATATAACCGTTGTGCGCGCTGAGTAAAATTTTGCCAACTAACCCACCGAATTTACTCGAAACACGCAACGGGTTAAAATTTTTACCCGTTTTGACCCGTTTGGACCCTCTTTCATCCCTTGATAAATTCTGCTCACCGCTCACAGCCATAACCTTCCACAGAATGCTCAAGGCGGAATATCAAACGACCAGTTTTTCGTAGATTGCTCAAGGCGCACAGGCGGGAAATTCCAAAGATTTGATTTTTATTACTGGGCTCGACATTTACATCACAGTGGCCACTATTGCGTTCAAACATATCGGTGAAGCGAGAGCAATCGATTTAGGGGTTTTCGACCTAAATTTGTCGAAATCGCGATTTGGTAAGTAGACAATGTTAAGTATATTTTATTTGATATCCTTGTTACAATTACAATGTGTAGAAAGAGGAGGCGAAATTTTTGGTTTTTAATTTCCTGCAGATACAGTTGAGATCGATGGAGATGCTAAAAAATTCGGAGGTAATATTGATTTTTCTTTACGTCAATAATGTAACTAATGTTTGGTTCCCGGTCCAATTAGTTGTATGAATTGTTTGATACAGGTGTATATGGATTATACAGCCGAATTTACGACGCTTCAACATTTTAAAAGTAGAGACGAACTCTTTCAGTGGATAAAGAGCGTCGGACGACAACAGGGGCATGTGATTGTTACCAGTGCGTCGAGTATGAATAAATCGTCCAATAGGACTCCCGCTGCCTACTATGCATGTGCAAGAAGCGGGAACTACAGGGGACACCGACCAGTACGAAAGAGCAACCGGCCAGTTAGAACCAACAAGTGTGGATGCCCGTTCAAATTGCGTGGTAATGAGGTGGGCGATGGCGGTGAGTGGAGTTTAACGGTCGTTGATGGCAGGCACAACCATCAAGCTGCTAATTATGTCGCGGGCCATTCCGACGACGGGGTGTTGCAGGGAAAAGAGGTGGAAGCATTGCGAGACTTGGCAAATAGAAAGGTGCC